>QVOB01011088.1:0-18857 GCA_014839585.1 Pseudomyrmex concolor | reverse complement strand
GAGCGTGCCGAGAGCCTTAACTTTCTTGTAAAACGTCGTTGAAAGTGCGGATTTCAATTGCAAATAATCGCTTGACAAGAACAAAATCAACGCAACGTTAATTACAAATTTCCCATGTCGTTAAATAAGAAGATACAAATCATGTGAAAGAAAAGTGTATAAAAATCGCGCGTTTTTCTAACAAAACGGACGGAGCGAACGGTTGAAAAGTTGTTGCGACAGGCGTGATATACGCGAGCGATATTTCCGCGGGTGAGACGATACCGTTGCGGGTAGAAATCATCGTGGTTGAGAAAGGGCATTGAACTTCGACGCAGCCTTCGGCTAGTCGTCCATGCAATCAGCTAGAATTTTCCAGCGCTACATGTAGGTGCTGCATATACGCACAAGTATACCTGAGTTACGTGCACGTCCGCGGTGCCACCGGTGAACAATTGCGTAAATACAATAATGGCGGAAGTCAGGGATAGAGTTGAGTGAACGCGACCCGCGAGGCCGACGAATAAAACCCAACGTCGCGCGGGTAAGCACGCGGACCTTGAGGTTCAACGTCCATCGAGATGATAAGAACTGCTGAGGAAAAGCGAAGTTTTCACATGTGTTCTCGAGAATTTTACGCGTGTATAAAAATGTAGTTTTTTTTATTTATGCGCCAAGTGTCTTGAACAGAAATTCCACAATTGTTTCTCTTCTCTTCGGGTTGAAAGAACTGCAAAACGAATGTCGCAGCGAGGCTCACCTGTTTCTGGGCCTTGTCCATGATGCGATACGAGGGCGAATTGTGATGACCGGATGCTGCGACGACGGCGCCCGCCTTACGAGACACGCATTGCCCCATATAGATCCTCCAACCTTGTCCCAACACCGAATGCTGTCCGGGGAAAAAAAAAAATATTATTACCAGTTATTTGAGTCTAAGAATTTACATATGTTACGCCGTACTCTTTTTGAGAAAGGAAGAAAGTTAGAAAAGAAGATTGAAAAAAATCAAAATAGGTACGCGAGTAGTAGACAAATTAGCAGGTAAGGTTTCGTGCCTAGATGTTATAACGCACGCTCGCATAAAGTACCATATAGCGGAAGGAGTTAAACTGTGCGTGTAATAGTCATTATCCTGATTGCAGACACCTGCCTTCCCATTCACCTTCGTTAATATTTCACTTCGCAGTCGACTGACGAGGCGGCGTGAAAAATTATCTTTGTTCAATTTCTCATTGAGTGATTATATATAAAGAGAGAAAAAGATGCAAGCTACGGAAGAGTTCGCAATAGTAAAATATACATCTCTAAGGTGTCGAGAAAAATCAAAGAAATACCGCCACCAGTGTGTGTATGTGTGTGTGTATGAAGTCCAGAAAAAATTTTGCTAATCGATCAAGTCTATATAAGTCGAAAGGAGAAAATGTGCAAGAGTTAGCCAAGTGCGCACCGGTCGTGAGGCACGCTGTCTATGATTACCTTTCGCGTCACGGCGCTTGCCGGTTCTCTCGATCTGCAGGTCACGAATTGAACTCGCGTCCCCATTAGATACGGCCAGAATTGTCATATACAGAGTGTTCCGAAGAAGACAGAACAACAATATAACCACGCAAAGTGCGCAAGAAGAAGATGATGACGTGAAACGTACTTTTTGTCCCACATGCACAGAGATTTCTTCTCCGAGCACTCTGTATATCAGATATACCACAGATATGTGACATGTAAAACAGTCTGTCCCTAATTATACTTAGCTCGCAAAAATGTTATGGCCGAAATCGATACTTGTATTCGCGAAAGAAGATGCTAAATTCGGAGAAAATATTCCGAGACGCGAATTAAAAATATTCGAGTCTTTCTCTTTCGCGCGCGCGCCTTTCCCTCTTCTAAAATTTAGTACAGATCGAAGATAAGAAAAAAACACGATTCACCTATATGAAGAGTAATAATGAACGCGCCGTACTCGCGCATTTAATCTTTCGCAAGATGAATATCACGTGTGTATGTTAGAATATACCGTTACGTCATACATTAAATACTATTTATAATAGCGTTGCGGAATGGAAAACCAGAATCTTATCAAGATTCATTATTTACGCATATATAGTCGCGTTCGCGTAGCGCGAATAAATTCCAGCGGATTTCCGACGTCGATTTAAAACGCGATCGATTTTAAGAAAGTCGCACGATATATAGGAGCTCGCTGCACGAGGAATTCGATTCCGCGAGCGCATCGCACACATAGATGGTGAAAGGTAAAACCACGGCATGCCACAATCTCCAAATGTGGGAGATGATAAATGGCACTGGCCCAATTTTATCGCGCATTACGAAAAAATGTACGTTGTTTCGCACAAAACGTGAATTTTCACAGCGCACCGTCCGTGAAAAATAAAAAATGACGATCTGAAAGTCTCCAGGATTTGAAGAGAAGAAAATTCAATCACGAAATGCATTATTCCAAGAAATTTATCTCGCGTGACAACCCCGCACGTTGCGATAAAATATGCTTCGCTAACGAGAAGATACTTTGTACACGTTAGATTTGCTCTTTCCGCCGAGTTCTTGTACTTTTCTCATTTCCGTCTTTTTTCTCTCTTTCTCTCTCCGGTGTGTAATTACATATCTATACTGTTTCATCTCAAATTGTGAAGCAAATGCGGCGAAAACAACAGATCTATTGTTTCGTAGCTCGTTAACCGCTCGTGTCTTTACACGCGGAAAATATATTCTACATACATAGTCGGTTGTTTTAATGCAGATCCGATCTTTATTTACAAGCGACAGGTAATTTGTGTCTACGCCGGTCTTGTACTTCTCTCGCTATAAACGTCTGGAATCTGACCTTTCTTGAGCCCCGCAGCTCTCTCGTGCGAAGTTCTCCGCTTACCGTTACCGGGAAATGTTAGCGGACATCGCGAAGCGATTTACACCAGAAATGTAAATGTCTTTTGCAGGTGTAATTTTCTGATCAGTCGCTCGGCGTAACGTCGCGCCTTTACACGTTGTCATTTTCTCGCAAGCAAAACAAATCGGACCACGCGCTCGAATCTGTAACAAATTTGTTCTCTAAATAAAATTCGAAATACTTGGAGTATCTCTCCGAAAAACAGATGTAAATTTCTTTTAAAAAGTCACAAATTGTTCGTTAATATCCTAGCTTTCTGATTTTGCAAATTTTTGTTATCTCCACATATGTAGGTAGAAAGAAAGAGTTTGAAATCTCTTGAAATTTGAAGAAAATTCAACGAAGCAAAATTTTTCTACGGAAATCGAGAGTAAGCAGATGAGAAAGAATCCATGGAGAAATGAACAAAAAGAAATGTGTGATTAGTAGTGCGCGAGAGACAGCTGCGAGGAAATACAGCGTGCATGCACCTTTCCCCGTTATTTATGCGCGCCTTTCGATCGGAATCCCGATGTGAATGACATTACCGTATTTTCGCGAGTTCCGTACTCACAGAAACGAAAATCCCTGCGATTTTATGCCTGGCCTGCCGGAGAGTAATCTCGAATACACTGAAAAAAAATAAAATTCTGCATTTTCATGCAAGAGAGATATTTAAGACTCACCGTCCCTCTCTCTCTTTCTATCTCTCTCTCTCTCTCTCTTTAAGACGCAAAAGAATATCACAACTAAACGCTAACGAATATGAAAATTATCGACAGTTCAAAAATACATGTGTGAAAAAATATTTCTATATAAAATATATATAAATATAAAGTAATGATAATTATAAGTAAATTATGAATAAATTATAATTGTATTATAATACTTAAGATTTATATATATAACATGTAAATATGTGGATATAAAATAAAATAAGATTTCTAAAATAGATCTGTGTGCTTCAATAAGATCCTCGTGAATACGAGATGACATCGCCATCGCTAAAGAATGCGCATCTCATTTTCTCGCTATCTCTTCGGAGTAAAACGCGCGTCAAACACGCTGCACGATACGTTTGATGACGTAACGTGTCGCTTGAATCTTTCAAACGGTAATATACATGCGTAACTCTTATTCACGAGACACACACACACGGAACAGTTGTCCGCACAATATCAATCTGTCGCTCGAGAAATTTCACTCGTCGTGTGTAAGACGAGAATCGCGATTGTCTTGACGACATTCTTAATATGGTAAATACTCAAGAAGAATTACGTTTTCTTGAATCGGATGAGGTTAAGAGTTTTGCGATGCAAAACATGCACACACACGTAATGTCGCGAACACGTCCGAGGGATGAACGAGAGAGAAACGCACTTACCTCTTCTGCAGCTGAATCTCCCAGATAAGTCAAACGAGTACGTGGTATACATCATAGGGACCTAGACACGGGGAGCACCTACGAGTACTGACGCACCGATCGTGCGAGCATGTCACCGCGATTTGCACGTAAATACGGACGATGGTGGTGTTTCTCGCGGATTGAAACAACGAGAATTTTATCAGCGCGATGTTTTACTCGCGGCGATGATGACGTTGCTTCTCTTTTCTTTTTCACGTGTGCACGTCTCTTTCCCTTTCGCCAAAGGAACGTTATCTCACTTATCTCTCAGATGCAAGACGTCAGATCAACGGTGTTTCGTTACGTTTTCAACGGACACCGCGTTTCTCGCACTTACGACAACGACCACGAACGAAGTGTGTGTACGGATTAGCGCGTCGCACCACCTGTCACTCGGATTCGATAGTACAGAACATGCGTCGTGCTCGTGTCACCCTTCTGTGACTCTCCTTCCCGCCGCATACCGGAGGGCAGCGGCCAATCAGCGGCGTTCGTGTTGTCCTATTGAATTTTGTATTTGTAGCGCCCTCGAACGATTCTGCGAAAGTGACAGCTACTTCGTCGAGTCGCAGCGGAAGATAAGTTAGGTTAGGTTAGGTTCTTCACTTTGCACTCTGTTCCCAGTTCTACGTCGGTTCGGTGAGTATGAAAAAATGTGAAAGAGATGAGTTGACTTAACCTCATTTTGCATCTTTGAGAAACGTGGTGTCTCACCTTTTATATTATTTTGAATAACAGAACACAACGCGAAGGTGTTACAATGGATACTGAGGCCAAGAATTTGGAGCCAGAATTTGACATGAACAAGCCGGTGATGCTGTTCGGTCGTGACATCAGGACGATACCCTGCTTCAAGCACAGCATGTTGTACGGCATCTACAGCGGTCTCGCTGCCGGGTTGGTGACTTTCATGGCAACCAGTCGCCCGATGCTGGCGACGAGGATGGCTGTAGGATCCTGGATGGGTGTTGCCACCGTTTACATGTTTTACTGCCGATACACCTACACCATGCAAAAGTATGAAATAAATAATATAAAACTTCATTTGCAATCAGTGCAAAAGGTTACCACTGAAGACAAACAGCCAGCTAATAGTGCGTAAGAAATGTTCGAACTTGTGTCGCAACTTTTCTTTCAATTTTTCAAAGTTTTTAACAAATGCTATATTCAGAGAACATTTGTATGTGAGTTAACATTTTAGGGTTGTATTAGTTTAACTGTGTACATATGTACAAAATACTACTGTATTTGTAGACTTGTCTACATGTAATTTGTAAAATTACTTTCAACATTGTATATATATGTATATTTTGTCACATGATTTAACAATTGTGTATATGTGATTATGACTGTACTATGTTAGAATAGTAATATTCTGAAATAAAAGGCATTAAAACAAAATTTATAATATATGGTTTTTTTTTTTAATTATATGTTTAATCATTTTTCTTCATCTACTTCTCAATGAGTGCATGTGTTCATCTTGCAATTAGAACGATATATGAACTCTTATTATTGGTTTACTAAGTCACACAACTGTATCATCTTACAATTAATTGAGATTCACATACATATAAATATAAAAAAAAATATAAAATTATAATAAATGTATAAAGTGTTAAGATAATATACATATATAGAATTTTTACATGAATCTCAACTGTAACTGTAAGATGATTATATCCATAATCTCGTTATGAAAGTAAACATTACATGGAATGACCTCTAAGAATTCAAAGAGTATAAAGGTAGTCCTTTCCGTATAAATATGTAGTAGTACCGTGTCTCTCTTCGCGCGTACCTGTGATCACGTGATAAGTTACGATATAAATTTACGTTTTACATTTAAATCAACGAAACGTGATAGAAAAATTACATATTTACAAAAGTGAAAGAAGATAACGATGTCTTACGAAAAAATGATCATGCAAAACAATTTCAGTGACGATGATGAAACTGTTCAACGAACGTCTCATTTGTTACAAACGCCTCGTTTGTTGCCAACTAATTGTGACTTTGGTCATAGCTCAGGTACACACTTTGCGTTGTTATAAATTTATGTGATATTATTTTTTCGCTCTCTCTCTCTCTCAGTTAAAAATATATAATCTCATGTAATTTGTTTGAATATCTTCTCAAAGTTATACGTAGCCCCAGTCCTTGCTCTTCCATTTCGAGTTCCGTCATATTCGGGCATATTCCTGAAGAAGTGTTGCGCGCTTGGAGTCAATTACCTGAAGCGATTCGCTTAGATCCTAGTCTGGCGGTTTTTCAAAAGGAATACGATCGAATAGCAGAAACAAAGTAAGTAAGATTAAGCAAAAATATATATACGCAACGTGTGTGTGTCTTGCAACACACTTAATTCTTTCGTTACGAAGAGCCGCTACAACGTCCGCTGATACTATTTCACAATGGCATAAAGTTTTTATTTATCAGTTAAACATGGTGCTGGAACAGCAGATTGTAAAACACATAACAAACTACATATTCTATGTCAATAATGTATTTACAGATGTGCCGACAAGAAGAACTGCTTGATTTTAAATATGTCTCTAGAAAGACCTCATCCTACGCCATCAAACAGGTAAAATAAAAGAAAACACACACGCGCGTGTTACACATTTATTGTTTTAAACTAACGAACGTAAAGAAAATTGCGGCATATCTTTCGCAGCATCCATACACATCAAAGCACTCTTGACGAGGACGGTCAAGATGTGCAAGAGAAGCAGAAGCCGTTCTGTCGCTACTCGAAATTAATCATACTCTCTTGCTTTTGGCTACTGTTTACAGTAAGAAAGACTACATCACCCAATGTGTTTTATATATAGATCTCTTTCACGTTGTTCCGTTACAGATAATACTGATGTTTAAAAGCGAAAAAGTCGCAACAATGCACCACCTGTTTGTTTCTAGCGAAAAAACTAGAAGTATCCTTTAAATCGATTAATTTAATCAAGAAAGAAAAGCGCACAAACACGTAAGATAAAAATAATTCTATCAAAATTCTCTTTTGTCTCTAACTAAAATATCCTTAACGAGACTATTCAGACATCCGACTTACTGATCTCGAAGTTGTTGCGAATAATCTAGTCAGTGTAACAGTCGAAGGGCCGCTATTGCCATCAGTCAAAAATGAGCAAATAACAAACTTATCTACGTGCTATTTACTGATATGGTTGGAACTTCTGACAGATAACAACAATAGCACCGACTCACTGACTCTCAATGCCATTTCGAGAAACTCAAAAGTATCGCAAAAAATGAATTTGTTGAATATTTGTTTGTGATAGATTTTATAAGTGTATATCTTGCAAAAGATATAAATTGATCTTTACTGTTGCTAATTTTAGAAAGTAAGTGATACATGGTCGTTGCCTGTAGTACCGGACACTATGATGGACTTGTTTCCTAATGAGAGACATCAAAAGACTTTCAAAATGGAAATCGACAGCGAGTACGTTTTATTCAATATTTCAATATTATTTTTTGAACTTGTTTAATTCAATTGCGCGTTCTCTTCTGTTCTTTTCTATGTGCATAATTCGTACAATATTTGAATTTATTTATAGGATACTGTCACGCGGCATACTGTACATCAAGTTACGTACAAATTCAACGTCCAATCTGTCACTTTCGATAGTTTACGATTTGTCTTCAGTGAATAACATTAGTTTAATATACGCCGCCTTCGTCCTGATTGTCTTGTACATCATGATCATTTTTGATGTAATTATACACACACAAGTTTCATATAAAACATGTCTTTTCTCTTATTCTAATATTTTCTTACTCTAAAAAATGTTTCTTTAAAATTGTATTTTATATTATGGTTTATAATACGATTTCCTGGATCTTTCTCAGGTTGTACACAGAGCTCTAGCTGCTATGTTAGCATCCACGATGTCTATCGCTATATTGGCGGTTTTTGATGAGGTATTAAATGTGTGTGCAAATATACAATATACATGTGTAAAACTATATTAATTAAAGAAATAACGGTTTTATAGCGACCAAGTATGGCAGAGCTAATTTCTTGGATAGATGTAGACACGTTGCTGTTGCTGTTCTCTATGATGATATTGGTTGCTATCATCGCCGAGACCGGTGTATTCGACTGGTTAGCGGTCTATGCTTACAAGGTGTAAAACTAGCATAAGAATATCTAAAAAATGACTTAAAGTGATCTAAATCGTTAATTAAAATAATGAAATAATTTTACTTGTAATTGTGTACACATTTTAGATAACCGGCGGCAAATTGTGGCCGCTAATAATGGCTCTGTGCATGTTTACCGCGTTTTTGTCGTCGATACTCGACAACGTAACGACCGTGCTGCTGTTGACTCCGGTAACCATCAGATTGTGCGAGGTAATGGAGCTGAATCCCGTCCCGATCTTGACCGCTATGGTGGTTTACTCCAACATCGGAGGCGCCATGACGCCAATCGGCGACCCGCCAAATGTCATCATAACATCGAATTCGGATGTTAAAAACGCTGTAAGTTTGCAATGTTAGAAATAAATCATGTTAGAAATAAATCATTTTCAATCTAACTAATTATTATTAACGGTAATTATCGTAACAGGAGATCGACTTTGGCACCTTCACCTTGCACATGAGTATCGGAGTGATACTGGTGTTGATCGTCGTTTCCGTACAGATTCGTTATATTTTTCGAGACGTCGCGGTTCTTAGATTCGACGAGCCGCAAGACGTGCAGGTACATTTAGAAAATTTCCACAAATTTTTCTTTTAAAGCCGTTTATCATAATTATTTACAATTAACATGTACGTAATTTAACACGTATTGAATCATACATACAAAATCAATACTTGCAGGAATTGAGACACATGATCGCGGTGTGGCAAAGAGCGGCGGCAAGTTTATCTAATTACAGCAAGGACGAGAATTTGGTGAGAGAAACGTTGCTGAAGAAAGTGCAACGTCTACTGTCACAGTTAAAGAAGAAGTTAATGACAGGAAGCGTGGCATTAGAAAAGTACAAGACCACGCTTGAGGAATTGCAGGAAAAGGTGAGCATTTACAGATCATCGTTGTGTTCTGATTATTTCTTGTTGTTGCAACATCGGCAATTTGCGTTTTTTTACAAATGAGTATTGTTTTCCACTGGCAGTATCCTATCAGGGATAAGTGGTTACTAGTGAAATCGGGATTCGTGCTGTCTTTTGTGATCACGCTCTTCTTCCTGCACAGCGTGCCTCAAGTGAATCTATCTCTAGGCTGGATCGCCTTGATCGGCGTTTTGTTGTTACTGATATTAGCTGATAGTGAGGACTTCGACGGTCTCATGGCGCGCGTCGAATGGAGCACTTTAATATTTTTTGCATCATTGTTTATTCTCATGGAGGTAACATTTTGTGCATACAGTTGAAACAAACACAGAAATTTAACATATTTATTATAAAAACAATTTTTGATTCATTACACAGGCCCTTTCGCGTTTGGGTCTTATCACTTGGATTGGAAAACAAACTGAAACTTTTATTTTAACGGTCAATGAGGAATCCCGTTTAGCGGTTGCCATAGTGTTGTTGCTCTGGATATCGGCTTTGGCGAGCGCCTTTGTCGACAATGTACCACTCGCCACTATGATGGTGAGAATCGCGACGAATCTTGCACAGAATCGCGAGCTCGGTTTGCCGATGCAACCTCTGATATGGGCATTGTCCTTTGGCGCATGTATGGGAGGTAAGAGACTTCTTAAATACTATTAAGAGATAAGCCATGTACCAAAATGTTAGCATGTTCAAGTCGCGCACTTTATTGATAAGCGTTAGACATTTTGGTACTTGTATGGCTGAGAATTTATTTTTGAAGTTATGTTTATATAAAGGAAATACAACTTTGATTGGAGCTACTGCCAACGTTGTTTGCATGGGTGTTGCGGAGCAGCACGGCTACAAACTCGATTTCGTGCAATTCTTGAAGTAAGTAAAAAACACGCGATATTGCAAAAAACTCGTTCCTCGTTTTGATCAATAATGTAAATTATACATAAGTTTTGTTACTAAAGTTAAAAATTATCTCAATGTGTATTTCAGAGTAGGAGTTCCTGTTACGATAACAAGTACCTTAACAATAACAGTCTATTTGATGATTGCCCACGTTGTTTGCGGCTGGAACGGAGAATAATATCAGTATGCCATTTTTAAATCGGAATATTACAAATTTCAATGGGCAGAATTTTGGATTTAATGCGCGATGCGAATATTTAATAAATTTTACATGTAAATAAACAAAATATTACATTAGTCATGTTTTTTTATAAAATATGTTTCCATGTATAGGTAGTATATATTATCTATATATATATACATATATATATATATATATGTATAAAATCATATATAATGTATCATGTAAGTAATTTATATCAGGTAATAAAACTTATTCTTCTTTGTCTTTTAATCATGCAACAATTTACTTTCTCTAATTAGCTAAGTGCTAATAAGATAAGCGAGGTAAATATAAAAGATTGCATTTGGATAGATTTTAATTGCAAAAGGATTTAATGATCACATAAAATACACATACATACTAGATAATATTCGTTGAAATAATTTCATTAAAAATAAAGCTCTCCGCATGCGTGTGTATGTGTGTGTGTGTATGTCTGTGATACAGAATAAAAAAAACTTTTTTAATTCCTAAGATTGCCATTCAAAAGAACGACGTATGTCAATGAATGTTTTCAAAATCATATAACTTATCACAAACTTATCCCTAATATCTTGTATAATAACTATACGTACTCTACAATTTAGTGTACAGTCATATGTAAATCAAACTGAGAACATCAAAATGTTCGCGATTTCTTTACAAATCAATAGTCTAACGATCGGCAATAAATTATTGTGATGCAGCACTAAAACGGAAATTTATTTAAACCTAAAAATTTATTTCTATTACTATTAATAGACATCAGTGTGAGGGTTCGATCGCACTCACCTGTACTAGATCAAAAAACGTTTTACTTTAGAATCGTGTATATAGCATACAAAAAGAATTTTTTACAAGCTGTAATAAAATTGCAGTCACTGCAAAAAATATATTTTTTTGTGTCACGTATGTATATTTACAATAATATTTAACGTATTAATAATATTTGGAATACTGCGTTTCTGTTTCTCTGTGTGTAATTTGCAAATGATACAAGATAAATCTAAAACATCAACTTACTTGATTCTTCATTCAGAAAATTACGTGCTTTTATATTAAAGCAAACTCTAAATTCCTAAACAAATGTAAAACCTGTGTGAAACGCAAATCAGAAATTTTTCTTGGATTTAAAAAGAAAACAATTATATAATAGTGTATACAATCAGGATGCTATCAGACAAAAAAACTTTCAAAAGGATATTATTTTCATTGTTTGTCAAAGAATGTTGAAGAGAATTGTAATATCGATGAGAAAACAATTTCATAGGTGTGGCAAAGGAAACAATCGGCTTGAGAAAAACGTATTTTGAACATGACTGGTCAATTTTACTACACAGTTACACTATAGATTATATTTGTATGATTCTGTGTGATCTTATGCAATTATACAATGTTTTCGCAAAACCATACGTATGCTTTTCAAATCGGGGATACGAATCGGGAAAACGAGAAACTTTTCGTAATTGCGCGCGAACGAATCTCGTAACAAATAAAAATCTAGACACTTAGCGCAGTAAAGGCATTTCCTTCGAGCTCGCATAACTACCTGAGATATCTTATAGTTTTCAGTCGTTGAAACGCACAGATTTCTTTATATAACACTGCTGGACTACTTAATATTCGAACGTACCGCCCGAAAACACACACGGGTGAAAGCTAACGAAGTAGATCCCAGTTTAGATAAAAAGAGAGAAAAAAAATAGAGATAAAACGTATTTAAAATTCCATTAAAGCGCACAAGCAATTTAAAGAACAAAAAAAACATAGTATTAAACGAAACAGTATTTAAAACTAAAGTGGTGTAATGCGTACAAGTTTTGAAATTTGAAACGATGTAACTGGGATTGAGATATGTAGTATGCGTATATGTTTTTCCGAGCGGCGTGTAGCAGTCTTATATATATTCGATATTCTAAACGGTATAAAAAAAAAAAAAAAAACGCACACGTTCACATCGATATATAAGAGCGCACCGAAAACTAAATATCTAGAAATGTAGGTGGTGGATATTCATTCCGTTGATTTTTCGATAATCCGCAGGTAAAATTTTCGTTCTTGTTTCCGGTGAGACGCGCGAAAAGGAGAAGAAAAGAGGAGAAAAATGGAGGTTTTCTAGATATTTGCTTTCGATGTTACCTATTCCTTCTCCTTCACCCTTTAAAAAAAAAAGACGATGGAAGAAGCAAGTCCTTAGATTAATTATTACAACAACAAACCATGCAATATTAGTAGCACTTGTGGAATGCCTGTCACGAGATTGGTTTGTATGTGTGTGCCGAAGCGCGTTATTTAACAAGCGTATTGTGATTCTCGTTCTTCTGCCTTTCGGAAATACTTCATCGAGAAATAACAAGGTACGATCATCCTGTATCGAGAGTAAGTACATTATTACTTAGCTTTGATTCGAAGTACACACCAGTGTGTTATGCGAGTTTACGCGAACGACACGCGTGATTCTTCTCGTCTTTCGCATCGAGGGTTTCTCGACTCGATTTGAATGAGAGAATAAATGTGAAAAATAAACGCGCGATAAGCTGCTGCAAAAATAACCGTTGCATATCACCGGCGATGAGGTAACTAGATATGATACGTCGAAATTAGAATGGCAAGCGTGTGTGCGAACGACGAAAATAAAATGAAACTGTCTCTCTCTTAAAAACTAACAAGACTCAAAAAGAGTTCTCTCGCGCGAGATCTACATAGATATCGTACCAGATAATCAACTAGCTTCGGGTTATTATTATTTCTGGTAAAATATCCTGTGTATATGTGTTTGAGTGTGAACAATACATAGAAATTATACGAGGATATGTATATACATGTACAATGATTTTTTTATACACACAATGCTGACACGATTGATGAATCATTATTTCTCACGTTTTATTCACTGGAGTAAAAAAATTCTCTTGCTGTATGTAAAATAGGTAAATATCTCTCAACAATTTAACCCTTTGCATTCAATTTAATATGTTATCATTAATTTTCAATTATGAAAAATCACAAAAAATGATATCAAAACTGTTATTAAAAAAAAAATAAATAAATAAATCAACAGTTTTTAGCGCGAACAGTAATTGAAACGTCACTTTTATCTCCTATTACTAAACGACGCTGATTAATGACTGCGATAGTTCATTCTTCTGTTCATCATTGTACAAGAATGGAAAGGGTTAAAATGATGAAAAATCGTTATATGACTGTATATTTCTTGTTTACTTTACCATATTACATAATAAAACACGAACAAATATCGCCAATTTTATACAACTGGAAGTCGCTTTGCTCTATTCTCTCCAATATTCCAATATTTCGACAAGACAGATTAGATGGCTATCCGTTGCGCTTCGTGTGTTTGCTTCGATCGCAAACAATTCTCCATCTAATCCCGCCAACGCAATATTTATCAAATATATGTAACTGTGTGCACATAAATATGTTTATGTGTTTTATTATATTAAAGGTAATCTTACTAGATAATAAAACTTTTTTTTTTTAAATATCACTTAAAGATTATATTTAAAATGATAATGAACGCGAAGAACACTCGTTCTCTCATGCTTACGTCAAACTAAGCACAACTCGTAATGAATTCGTGAATGTGAAAGAAAAATTGTGTCGACTCGACACGCGCGTTATATCTACGCGCGAATAACTGCCGCTGTCTCCCGAATTATCGGCGACACTTGTCCGTGTTTTATCGTCGTTATCAGTACATGGGAATATGTATAAGTTTCCAAGCGTCACTTGTTACGTTTACAGATCATCAATGGAAAAAATGTCTATTTTTACGAAGATTTTTATATACATCGATTATTACAATATAAACCTCACAAAACACACATAATAATAAATAATAAATTTAATAAGTGTCATAATATCAATGTTTACATACGAGAATTTAAAATCAAGACACGCGACAGTGTCTCGCGGCGAGTATACAATATTTCTCGTCATAATCACGTGTGAACCTGACGCGAAACTCGATCACGTTTCTTGATATTTATCTATTTTTAATTTATTTGTAGTTTACATTGTATATTGTTGCAACGTTCAATTTTGATTGTTTTGAGTGATTTTATGACATCTCTTTTTTAAAACAGACATTTTTCTCGCGACTACGAATGTATATATATAAAAAAAGTAAGTGTAACGCAAAACTATATCTTACAAATTACAGATCGCGTCTCATATAAAACTATAAGATTCCATTGGAGCAATTTTCTTGCCCAAAAGTGTAGTTATACACATCTGTAAGTTAAAGAAGTTTTATTACACGACTATGGCAACATAAACCAGTTTATATTGATAATTTAGAAAGATCCTATATATCATGCGATCAATTGGTAGTCGTTTTTTTTTTCTGGATGAAGTATCCCATGTAATTCTCTTTTAGCGTCATACAGTCAGATATATACAATTTGTCTAAAAAAATGCGATCGATTGGTGAGCGGTACCACATCGCACATTGCTTGTTAAACAATTAAAACATCTTGATATGATTAATACGATGACTGAACTCTATATACGCGGAAGTATTAACTAATACTCGTAAAAAGTTGTACTCTCTCGTGTATTGTCATGCTAACGAAATAAAGACACGTCGATTATTTTAAAAAATGAAAGCGCAAGAGACATCCGAATAACAGGTAATGCCACAGAGTGCTCTACAACGTATACCTAATTGTATTATTGCTCTTTGCACTTCTCAAAATGTTCAAAAAACGTAGTTTCTCCCTATTCTAAAAACTCGTGTAAAAGTCGCTTGATAGTTGAAATCTAACCAAGCCAACGTCGCAGCTTAGTAAGATATACGCCTGGTCTCCTTCTCTCGAGCGGATTCTGATTGAAATCATTTCGGTTTTTATCGGAATTGAAAACACAAAGGAATCACAACACGATCATCATTCCCGATTCTCTCTTTCGTAAAATTATCGTGTCACGAATTTTTTAGATGCCTGTTCCTACAGCGACAGCTTTGTATATGTATATATTGTCATTAAAAAATATTATCTTCATATGGGTATACATTTGGCAAGCATGCACGCGTCGATTTGGAAGATTCTTTTTCCTTTTTCCTTTTTTTTTCAAAGAACAACCAAATGAAAACAAAGCAATTGTACGAGAAAACTAATGAAAACTACGAGAGGACGGCTCGCAGTCTTTTCCAACGCGCTTCCCACTGGGACTTGTTTCTTACGGAATTCCAATCGAATGCAAATCCGGGAGTGACTATATTTTTATTGGAATAAGCAACGTTGTTACTATAGCCAAATTCTGCATTAAAATTAGCTAAGTCGACGGTACTTAAAATTCGCACAGCGGACGAGAGTCGAAGCTTACTGGCTGGAGAACTAAATACCAGTTTGCGGCTTTGCTTACTGTTGCTGCCGGCGTCTCCAATACTGCTACAGCTATTACGATCATTTTGTAACTGTTTTACTTTGCAGGAATACTCAGCGAGGAACGACTTCGCTATAGATCATTGTCGATATGCCTGTGGCGATATGCCGTTCCCAGGAGTCACGTAGTCGCCGATCATCAGACTGGGATTCACTGGATAATGAGAAGTGTTGCCGAGGACCAGCGATTGCTGGAAAGTAACACCAAGCTGTAGCGCGAAAGTCACGCAAGCAGACGTACTTTAGTTTTCGTCTCTCACGTGTAAAGATAATCAGATAAAATAGCAAAGTACATATACATACATATACAATGTATGTATATTGCGAAATATATTTTAGTACAGTAGTTTCAGTATAGTTGTTTCATGCTCGTGATTTCGCGGCCAGAACACTCTATTATAGACAGACTAAATTCTGATGATGCTGACGTCATAGTTCTGGTAAGATAATACGAAAACGTCAATTTTGTACTTACAGTAGCAGGTGATGTAAACATGTTCGGCGTTATTCCACCACCTATCAACTGTGCCGCTTGCGTACTCGTAGCTGTACCTCCCACACGACCTCCCACACGTCCCGTGCTCGAGATGGAACCAGGATGAATGTTTGGTTGTCCTCCTGTTACATATAAATTCATATTTTTTGTTTATAGTGTTATTAATAAAACAATCATTAGTCAATTAACATCGAGAGCAATCAGTTATAAGATAAAAATTAACTCGATCGCTTAAGTGACATTTTTAAACTCTCTATGAAACTAAAACAAAATACAATTCTCATAAAACAGAATTATCACTTAGAAATATGTTCTTCAGTGACGTGCTTGTAAAATACTATAATCAGTCTAAAAAACAATTTAAAAAAAAAAAAAGAGAAGGAACAACTCTAAAATAAGTTATAAATTGTAATCTATTAAAATAATTTATAAAGTATCATTACGTGTAAGTACAAACAATCATGTAGCGCTTACCTATAAAAAAGAATTTTTTTTATTTTATTATTTAATAACTGTAAACTAAATATTTATATTTTGTCATATAAATAGAATATAATAATTAAATTTATATCTACATAATGAAAGAAATATAAAATAAACTAAAGACTTAAATAGGATTGTACACAGTTAAATTATGTAAAACCCATACTACTAAAAACAAGTTTATTTACATGAGGTAAATTCTACAAAATATGTATAAATTAGAACAATTACAAGGAACTTTGTTTTTTCTTTGCACAATCTTATCTTTCATGATACATAGGTTAATAAAATCTATAATAACAAATCCATTCTGTAAATAATATTACAATAGATCTAGAGACCTTACTATTTATGTAATCGTCAACAATAACACATTACCTAATATGTAATTGTATACTTAAAATAATCAACGTACAAGAATCAAAATAACTTTTACACATTTTAAATATTTTTTATATAAAACCAGAATTTTTTTTATCTACAGTCAATAGAAATTTTTATTTAACAATTTTCAACGTATACACGCAAAGTAATATTTCTAACAGTCTTTAAAAAACATTTTTTTTCTTTACTATACAAAAGATTTGACAAATAAATCTGCAAAGATAAGTATATAAATCTTAAGTCATCCTTAAACATTTATCAAGATGCCAAGTCACTGGATCGTGCAAAAAATAAAAGCCAATTAAAAGTCAGTCAAACGTCATTTAGTCGTATTATTTTTTTTCCTTCCTGAAATTCTTTATCAACAAAAGTTTACAAATTATATATTTAATACAAACGATGTATATTTTTGTATATAAAAAATATTGATACATAAAAGATTATAATATTTTTAATATAAATAAAGACAAATACAACGAAAAAAATAGTCTTTGGCAGATAAAACGTGTCGTGTGATAATAGTCTCAAACAACATAATGTACAAATGTTAGATAAACTACAATCTATCACGTTACGAAAATAACGTTATAAAAAAAAGGAAAACTATTTATTTTGAGCATTATTAAAATTCGGGATTTCTAAGATTGTAAAGACGATTATATTTGTATCATTATTTTGAAATCTTTTATATTTGACATTCTATGTTTTAAATATACGTCGAATACACATAGAATTGCCAAAAAGCGATTACTCAATGACCATATGAGCACCATTAAGATCTTCAAAAGTCTCAAGACTTGTTAGATACGTTTTGTGCGAAAAACAATTATTATTACAGACATTAGAGCAGATTCAAAATTCTCGGACTTAAAGTATGTGGCAAAAACGTTGATTACAATGTTAAATATCGTACACAACAGGTTCAATACATGTAATGGTACACTGAAGAGTCAAACCAAACCTTACCTATAGCCAGCAAATTATTCGGATTTACGGTTGCACTTGTGTCCATCGAAACTTCGCCGAGACCATTAACCGACATTCCGTTGACCATGTTCACCGCTTGTCGAGCACCCTGCGCGTCCAGAGTAGTCCAATAGGCCTCACTAGGTGAAGTATTATTTAAACCAGGAGGCGGTTGCGCCGCTGCGCCCGTGTATCGGAAGTAAGGATTTTTCAAATCTAAAGTGTTACTACTGCTTTCCATATTTGTTCCTTCAAGTTTTAGTTCTATTGTTACATCATACGATTGTCTGAAATAAATATTATACACAGAATATAATATTGATATTGTATGTACAGAAACATATTATTGGAAATAGAGACCAAGATCTTAGCTAGAAACAAACTTGGAGCGAGAGATGGTATTCACCGATTGTATTCACCTTTTATTTGCTATGAGAATAACTCTTCCAGAGAGCAGCTGTCCGCTTTTACAAAACAGAGGATTTTCCAGAAGACAGCGTACTTGATACCAGTGTGTGAGAGGTTCTGTAGGAGCCGTGCTTAACCAAACTTGTTGAGTCGATCCGATAAACGCTACATCGAACCAAAAAGCTAAACCGTGGCATGTACCACTCTCCAATATATGAAAATCGACATCTATTTCTAAAGAAAATACAATTTGCAAAACGTTA
>QVOB01011087.1:0-20603 GCA_014839585.1 Pseudomyrmex concolor | reverse complement strand
TATGTGTTTTATCAATTTTCCTTATCAATTTTATTGCAATTTCTTTATCAATTTTCTTTATCAATTTTATTGCATTTTATATACAAAATATTACTTTTTTACGCGTTTTTGTATAAAGTTTGGAAAACACAAACGCTATCTACAAATTACAAAGTAACGAAGCATTTTCATAATTGAATCACAAGAAAAACAGCAAAGTCGTGTACATCGACAAGAGAAGCTCGACGCGAGAAAATTTCTACGTAAGGATGTCATCGAGAGAACTGCCGCGTTGTCGTGCTAATTTTCAGGCGACGCGTTAGCGCAGCGCAGCTGCGTTATTAGACGAACATAAGAATAAGTGTGTAACAGAGCGATAAATCGTAGAGCGAATTTAATAACAAGGACGCGAGAACTACGTAAACTCGTCGGTTCGCCTAACGAAAAAGAATGGAACTAGCGGGCCCGCTGATTATTTCGCAACTGCATTCAATCTTAATGCACGTATGTTCTCTCGCGTGGTTGCGCGCGAGCGCGTTTTGCTCGCCTGTGTTGCACCCGCGCGCGGATCGATACCGCGCGTTGTGCGAAGGATATTAATTCGATACAGACCCGGAGCCGCGCGTTGTGTTTGCATTCTGATGCGAGAGAGTACGTTCCCGTTCGCATGTTTACAACATATAGTGCTTAAATCGTGCGGTCGATGCACTCGGGCCCGCGGGCTGGGATTATTCGAGCTATCCCTCCGCTAAATTTCTCTTTCTTTTTTTCCTTCCCTCTCTTCTAATAATCACGGTTAAATTTAATTACGCTGCCATTTCTCTCGCGCGCGAACGTGCTTGCACATACACACATACACACACGGGGGACCGTCGTCCCGCTGGGTCCAATTTACATACGAAATTTTCGCACGTGTATGTACCTGCGAATCTGTGTAATGCGCGTTGCTCGCGCGCGCGCGAGAGCGGATCGTCGGGAATTCTAACAGTAATATGCGGCCGAATCAATTGTTTCTCGCCGTCTCGACTTCGCGGGACCACCGGCGTGTAGGTAGGTACCAAGTGAAATTTCGCCGTGCGATTTCCGACTCGCGATTGAAATTTCATGAAGTTGCGCGCTCTAACTTTCCCGCGCCCAAACTCACTGTTTTCGAATCAAAACTTTTGCCAGTGTCGTCGGCCCAACGTTGCAATATCGCGATATTTTACATTCCACTGATTCAACGTAATTTGCGGAATACTTCTAGATCGACACTTCGCGATTGATGAACTTCTGTGAATGAAGAATATGAATTGCGATCGATTGCACGAGAATGTGCGCATTTACGTGAAAAGCATCGCAAAATGTGCGGTTTTTTTAAATAATAAAAAAAAATAACAATATTAAAATTTTTTTATTTTTTTTATTTTGTTGAGAGAGTGTGTTGTGTTGTAATCTTGTTTTAAAGGCTTGTTGCTTCGCAATATAATTTATTGTTTTACTGCGTAAACTGCGCGCGAGTTAAACCTCCGCCATTTCGTTCCAGATCTATTTAGAGCTGTAACCATTTTTTTTCGCTGACAGTCAATCGATTGCTCGGATGTACATACGCCGCTTTCTGCCCCGAGTAGCTCGGGTTAAGATATGGGAAGAGGAGCAAAGAGGAGCGCGAGCGCATGAATGAGAAAAAATGGGAGGACACAAAAAGGGAATAAAAGAGAAGCGCGGAGCGGAAATGTAACGAGGATGGAAGTGGGAAGGTACACGAGTGACGTTTCTGGTTCGCATACAAAAAAAAAAAAAAAAAAAAAAAAAAAGAAGATCGCGACGCGGCGTGAAACGGGATGAACGAGGAAGTTTCGTTCTTTCGACCGCCGCGGCCGCGGTGACTCTGATTGACAGGATCGTTTATCGCAGAATGCATCTGGTGACGATGAATATCGTCGGGGTGGGAGCAAACAATGTTGCGGCTGCAACGTTTATGTTGTTTGCTCGACAGTTCTGAGCGCATCAACGTAGCGTTTTCAACGTGACAGGCTTTATGAAGTTCGTACGTTCGCAGCTATTAACCAGTTTATCGTCCACATTCAGATTCTCCGAATAACTACATGCATATAATTCGCGATACGATATGCTCACAATGCAGCGCGCTTAATCCTCCGCATATTAGTAGCTAATGGTAGCAACAAAGGAAACGCGAACATGCATAATTTGCTTTTCTAATGCTCTTAATTCTCCAGTTAATCTGTTCGAATGCTATGTTAATACTGCGTAACAATTCTATTAAGAATGTTGTGTGTGTGTGTGTGTACATAACAAATTAAATTGCAAAATTAGTGATTACATCTCTTTCGAGAAGAATCGAAAGAAAAATGCTTAATTCTCCATGAAAAATGCGCTCTCGCAATCTCTCACAATCTCTCTTCAGTTTATAGACATCGCGTAATTGTAATTTCAAGAACGATTGTTTGAATCTAAAACCTGTGTTCTTTTACGTTGAAAAGAAGTTAATGACAATTCTTTTTAGCTGCAAGAAAAAAGAAAAGCTCTTTTTTGCAATAAGATTTCTTTCTGCGACGACTGTTCTGAGACAAATTGCGCTGTGTGCGCAATTGTAAAGAGGAATGAAACAAAATTTACGACCCTTTGCGAGATCAAACATATATCCCCCTCCCGTTGTTCCATATGGATTAGTCTAATTTTCATAAAGAAACTGAATTCTCTACCGTGTTTGTTTCAAAGTAATATTACGCTTTCAACGTGAAAAGACAACTAATTTCTACGTTGTCATTATTCAAAAAAAGGATTTTTATCTGACAGAGAATTTCAAGAGTTATAAAAGGAAGCTCGACACACGCGCGCGTCCACACAAAATAATGTATGCGCGCGTACGTTGCAGATTATGGATTGCACACAAAATATGCCATGTATGCGCATCGTAGATTTCCTTTCAATTAATATTACATGCTAAAATTCCGTTATTGACACCGTGTCATCTATGATATCGTTGAAATAGTAGACGGATCCAGTATTGAATAGAACGTAACGAGAAAACCGCGAATCTAGGTCGAGCAGATTGGAAATCTACGAAGCACATTTTTGCGAAAATTGTGAAAAATTAAATTTTTCCGAAAATCGAGAAAGTTGAAAAACCATTTTCAATGCAGAAAACCAAGGGATCAAATTCAGCCGGGTTCTGCACGATATGATAGAAAAAAAAAGAGATAGAAAGAGAGAGAGAGACGATCTTCCGATCGGTGTCATCTTCGGTAATGACAAAATCGATGATGCACGACGTTCTCTCGTGCGTAGGTATACGTCGCCGAACGTTCGTTCGTTCGTTCGTTCCCAAAATCTCTTATAATCGCATCAATAAAAAAAAAAAAATAAAAAATAAAAAACCCATCCTTGCAAAATAGCCGCGACCAGCTATCGTCGTTGATTCAGAGACAAAAATTCCGACCGCGGCAATTATAAGCGCACAGAGAGAACGGTTTCTTTAGATTTAACAAATTTTGTTAAATCCAAAGAAATAATTTCATTGAAATAATTTCATTGGAAACTTGTTAAATCCAAAGAAACCGTTCTCTCTGTGCGCCGGTTACAAAAGGCGCCCGTTTCCTCCGTGTGATACGATATAACGGACACGCCGCCGGGGCAAATAATAGAATCGATCTAGCGTCGATGACATATCGATGGGCGTGCGTTACTTATTGCTTCCGTCCACGAGTAATTTCCTCTTTATCTAGACCCGCGACCCTACGCTCTCGCGGGGACTCCAGGAGAGGGGGGATAAACGATACGGGGTCATGATGACTGGGTAATATGTTCGACAAATTGGTAAAGAGCTAATTACCGGCCGACCGCGGAAATTATGGCTGGCGTGCCGCGATATGGTAGCACATGTAACGCCGTTCGATTTGCCGTTCGGCTGCGGTAAATGCGTTGTCGTGTGCAAGGTATACAGCGCTATGTGCGAGCGCTGGGATACAGGACAATAGTCGAATTGCGCTATACAAGAAGAGAGAGAACACACACAGTAGCTTAGTTGCGTCAACATTTTGACTTATAGTTTGTGAACCGCGAACGTTACCTTTCTCTCTCTCCCTTACTTACTCCTATATAGACCCGAGCTAACATCAATTTCTAATTTCTTTGTACACTTCGAGTCTATTGTGGAAATTCGAATTTCACGTGGTTTTGGAAGATTTCGATAGTTTTTGAGAAAAAATGATTAAAATACGGATAAATCGTACGAAAATTTTACGTTTGTTTCTATTTAACATTTACTTTTCGCGAAAATCATCTTCGTTATTTGCGCAATAACAGCGCGTGTATATAGAATAACGATAATATATTCGGAATACGTTCGGCAAATTGTGACACTGACAATAATCGTCTCATCGATCGTTTCTCTCTCTCTCTCTCTCTCTCTCTCTCTCTCTCTCTCTGCGAAGTACGAGAATTAATTCAAAGACTGGGTTCGTGACTTAGCTCCGCTCTAATAGCGACATGTTTAGTTAACGCAATCTCACCGCAAGCAAGCGTAGGACTCGGTATTGCAGCGAAAGCTTACCTTCCATCTGGCATTTCGCTTGTCTACCATCTGCTCTACCTAATCTGCCTCTCGCATAGACGAGAACAATGCGGCTCATTGAAATGTATCACATTGAACTTAGGCTATCGATCCGCCGACAATGGTAGACCGCGAATTGTTTAGCGCCATTACAAGACTCTCCCCGCACGTTAATACCTTTTTAACTCTATACCGCCTTTCTCTCTCTCCCGCGAGAGTTGTTAGCCGCGAAAATCAAAACCTCGTTTTACGTCTCGTATCGTTTGTATAACAACAAACAACGACAATCGTCGTCGTGTCTGCCACAACAAGAACAAGTCGCGCGTTTGCCAAACGATATGAATAATAGAACAGATAGTAGATTGCGAATAATATAACATAGGCGCGCGCGGCGCTCGCGTGTACTTTCGTCGTTAGTTAATACGTAATCATTCGTCGCGGGAAGGAGAATAGCGGTTGCATTCTGACGATGCAAATTGCACGACAAATTGCCGCGCGAGTACACGAAACTCGAATTTGCATGCATTTGCGCGCAAGAACGCGCGCGCGCGCGAGAAATGTAACAATTAAATGCCATCCTTTCGCGTTTACCAATTAACGTGAATTGTTGTTGACCGTCTCACTCCCGATGAGATCGCGCAACGGCGGTGACGACGACGACGACGCGCCAGTCAAAGTGTCGGAACAACGTTTCTCTCTCTCGTCGAGAAATTTCGAGTGCGATTCGCCCACCACACACATTCGCTACACATAAATCTGTAACTCCTGTGTACCGTGCATCTTTCTCTCTCTCTCTCTCTCTCTCTCTCTCTCTCTCTCTCTCTCTCTCTAGTAGTAACCTTTCTTTTGTCGCGCCGCGAGCGAGAAAACTCCGCAAACTTTTTCTCCCGATGCGCACGATAACCGCGCTTCATGTATCTTTGGTGCA
This sequence comes from Pseudomyrmex concolor, assembly GCA_014839585.1. Taxonomy (NCBI): domain Eukaryota; kingdom Metazoa; phylum Arthropoda; class Insecta; order Hymenoptera; family Formicidae; genus Pseudomyrmex; species Pseudomyrmex concolor. Next base: position 15,141 of record QVOB01011087.1, on the reverse strand, counting down.
CTTTACGGTCGCATCGACAGAACGAAGTTCTCCCGTGTTCTTCCGAATCCGATTGCCACACTCCTTCTTTTACTCCGATACTCCGCTAAAAAATTTCTCTTTCTTTCGCGACAACGTTTAGGAATTTACTGGTTTCTCGCGCGCAGTTTGTGTGTACTCTTGCCGGATCGTTTATAAATTAAGAAACGGGCCGCGCATGACCCTTCCGCGCTCTTTAAAGCACTGTAAATTCGATATTTTTTTTCTCTGAAGTTGTTCGTAAAGTTTTAAAATGACCGTGAATAATCGATCTTGTTCGCGATATATCGCAACAATATTACGCAATTACTGATGTAGGTATCTTTTTTTGTTATTCTGCCACATCGAAAAAAGAAAATTATATTTCTACATATCTTTCAACCGAGATGATAAATGCTCATTGCATTTATCATGCTTACCGACAATGTCTGGTGTTACTTTCAGACGTATTGTGCGATTATGCAATTCATGGTTATTCTGCGCACACGCGTAACTAAAAGGAATTTATAATCTCGAGAGTATAAAAAATTGTTGTCTCAGTCTTTTGAGCCCCGTTACGTTCAAAGATAAATATAAAATATCTTATAAAAAAAAAAAAAAAAAAGAAACATTTTGTACCTAATCTAAAGAAGAATCTTTTTCCCTGTGCAGTTTGCGACAGTGCAATTTCTTAAAAGTAAACATTTCCTTAGCGTTATTTTTGCCGTCTAATACATTTTAACACGCGCAATTTTTAAAGTTTCGAAACGAAGTTTTGAGACGAGACACAATAGACGGCGTGTAAAAATTATTATATTTAAGAAAAAGAAAACCCGGTTGCGCGCAATGCATTTCCAAACACGATTCCGGAAACTAGTCAACGAACGAGCGACGTTTCCGACGTGAAAGACATGCCAAGTGAAAAGTGTCAACATTTGCAGTGCTTTTAGCATTATGCTTGAGCATTGCGCCTCCTTGGGCATTTTATGTGCGCATTGGCACACGGTTAATGCTCGCCTCACGCTGAACACACAGTTCCATCGCACTTTTTCGAACGAATCCTTTTGCCGCGAAAATGATGATTGACGTGAATACAAATGGAACGTGTATACGTTATCGACAAATGGAATTCAATGTCTATTTCATTAAAAAATAAATTCACGGAAAAGTTAGCGCACAATAACGCTCTAAAAAACATGCCTTGTTTAATTATCAATAAATAAAGTGTGAGAGATTACACCACAATAACGCGCGATACATCAAAATTGTAAATAAAAAACTAAAAAACAAAAAAAAAATACACGAACAAAATCATTAATGGGCGTTGCGTCCGATTCTATTCTCGTGTTTTGAAAATGGATAAAGAGTGTTCTCCCTAAAAGAAATAACAAAATAAACGGTTTTGTCGATTGAAAAATATTAATTTCTATCAAGTCGATTTTTTAACGCATGACAAATGCATAGTCTCTTATGAGCACGCGCGTACACGAGGATCTAAACAACACGTATAAATTTTAATTATTTTTACCACCACGCAGCAACGTAAATTGAATAAAAACAATTGTTTTGTTTAAGCATAGTTAAGTAAATTCAGAAACTATTGAGAGAATACAGAGTTTATAATATTACACTCGGTTTTATACATATTGTTGATTCTTGTTAAGAAATATTATTGATTCTTGTTAATAAATCGAGATTCTCTACATATTTCGCATTTAATCTTCGACAATACATACTCTGAACATTCGATATTGCCTTCCAAAATCGCGCATATGAGAGAAAATCTTTATTTAATACATTTACAATTTGACTGAAAAGATTTTAATTAAATTCTATTGTTTGAACTTGTCTCTCTACTTTGCATAGTATAAATAATAAACGTTCGGTAATTAATTTTAAAAGTTGATAACAAATAATAAATGTGATGGAAAATACTTGCACAAATATATAAGATATATGTACGTGCGTGCGTGTATTTACACAGAGCGAACGGTTTTTTTAGATTTAAAAAATTTTGTTAAATCCAAAGAAATTATTTCATTGAAATAATTTCATTGGAAATTTGTTAAATCTAAAGAAACCGTTCTCTCTGTGTAATATTTCTACGCTTCACGATTATTAATAGTTTATAATATTTACGTTGATCAATATAATAGAGTTCTTTCTTTGCTTTCTCGTGTATTTGTTTCATCTCACCTCGCGCGTTCAGTAGACGCTCATCATCGACAACAGGATTATGCAAAGTTGTAACCTTGTTAGACCGAATGTACCTGAAAAGTTCTAATACTTCCGTAAACGACGTTGAATTAAACAGTTTCAGGAGCCAAAGCTCCTCAGGAATTATACGCCAGGCGCGCGCACGAGATCGACGAGGCTAAAATTTCTCCCGGGAAATTGGCGACTAATCCGTTCATTTCCAAACAACAAATTAGTTTAGAGAAAGATCCAGAATGTCAAATTAGTTTTACGATACTTTCGGAAAACGCTAATTTTTCTTTTTTGCATATATTCTCTCGCTATCGAAACGGGACACGGTTTTCTTTGCGCATCGAGTAATCCGATCGTATTAGACGCAAGATATTATAGGCATTTGTTCGTCATTAAAAATAAACAGAACTTTTATTTAATATCAAATTTAATGTGGCGAATTAATAAATAAATCGCGCTTTATTTAAGTAAAAGGTACCTGTATTTAAAATTTATTATAAATTTATTATAAATACACACGCACACGTACGTGTACATATTTAATAAATTTACTTACAAATTGCGATGATCGAACGCTGCACAGTCCGCCAGTTGAGATGATTCAACGCTGCACAGTCCGCCAGTTGGGATGATCCTACGCTGCACAGTTTCGCCATTAATGCCGCCATTCAATACTTGTACACACGCACTCTCATCGCCGCCTGGTTTATTCGGCTTCAAATTTACGAAGTCCATTTTCAACGCGTGACACGATTCCGAAACGATCTAGATTATTACATAACGCGCAGAGCGAATTGATACGAACGTTCAACGATATTTGCGACGAATTTGCAGCGGCACTGCCGATCTCAATTATCCGTCGAAAACAAAGTTCATGATCGCTACACCAACGCTTCCATTTATACATATTTACATACGCGCGATGCGCTTTCGAACGAATAAATAATACGTGACGATCGTGACATTGCACGCGTCGCACTCTCCCGACACTCCTCGAGATACAGTTGAAAAGGGCGAACAACTTCACACCGACGCGGCGACGCTCGCGGCGCCCCGACGTACAATTTGGCGGTCGCGATATTACGAATTACGAAAAACTGACAATCGCGATTGTGCACACGGGCTGAATCGTTTAACGCGGTTACAGCAAAGTTTGGTCATGTAACAGTGTATGCAGTATTCATGTGCACGATGATTAATTAGTAATTGCGATCGAATACGATAATGAACAATCTACGGCACAAATCCGCGCACAAAAGATTTTTGTAATACGAAATACGAACCGGAGAATATAACAATCCAAAAACGTCGTAGTCGAATGTTGTTTTGCTGCGCTGCCCTTGTTTTTCGACTTCGAGCGTTCGGATATAAACAAAAAACATTAGTCGGGCAAACTCGGAGCCTTGTGTTTTCCACCGTGATTTTCCAGAAAAGTCTTTGCGTGTTCCGTTGGAAACTCTGTCTAAAACACTTGATGTACAAACGATTGCACGTCGATTGCATCGTCTTTCGAAATGTGTAAGCGAGGTAGCGAGCAAATTATCACTTCGCGCGTAACCGACTGTGATTTTTGTAATCGATGACAAACGCAAACGGACGCGTCTTGGTGACAACTGATCGATTTTTATCGATATGAGAACGGCTCGCGAGGTGCAACAAGTCGAGCCAATCACGTGACGCGACGAGTCAATCGCGCGAACGCAACGTCGCGATCTATATGTTAACTAATCAGTGGTCCCGCGCAAACCGTTGGTGGTCTCGCGTTCGTGTAGTTCGCGTACGCTGTGCATATTTCTCTCTTATCTTAAAGTACTTTGCGCGCGTAAACAATGTCGGAAGTGACGAATATATCACCGGGCGATCGTCGTGGAATACGAATCGGTACGATTTTGATAGTCAATCTTTCTGTATCGTCGCGCTCGCCGCGTACCGTCGTCGAGGGTTGTGGCGTCGGTTGTACGAAGTTGTCTTCTTTTCGCGTTCTCGAACGCGCAAGGTCACGAGTGGCGCCGGGACCATCGCGAGTGGCGTTGCACGGTGATGATTGTCGTGCGTTGCGGACTTCATTCTTCCGCGTGTAAGTAATCGGGAGTGACGAACGTAGCAAGAATCGGGCGTGAAGTTGCTTTCTTCCGACGGTCTCGAACGCGCGAGGTCTCGGGTGCCGTCGGAACTATTGCAAGTGGAGTTAGACGATGATTGTCACGCGTTGCAAGCTTTATTCGTGCGAATATGTCGCGTGTATAATCGGGAGTGAGGAACATACATCGGGCGATCGTCGTGGAGTACGAATCGATACGATTTTGATTATCAATCTCTTTTGTAAAATCGTCGCGCTCGCTGCGTAGCGTCGTCGATGATCGTGGCGTTGGTGAATATGTAGTTGCTTTCTTCCGACGCGACGGTCTCGAACGCGCGAGGTCGCGCCAGTGCCGTCGGGACCATTGCGAGTGGCGTTAAACGATCGTGCGTTGCAGAATTAATTCGTCTTTGTGTGTTGTCGTAAAATCGTTGCGCTCGCCGCGTAGCGTTGTCGGAGGTTATGGCGTCAGGTGTGAAGTTGCTTTCTTCCGACGGTCTCGAACGCGCGGAGTGCCGTTGGTCGTCGGAATCATCACGAGTGGCGTTACACGATGATTGTCGTACGTTGCAGAGTTTATATCGTGCGTGTAATCGGGAGTGACAAACTTAGCATCGGACGATCGTCGTGGATTACAAATCGGTACGTTTTTGTTTATCAATCTTCTTTGTGTCTTTATTAAATTGTGTCGCGTTCGCCACGTCGCGTCGGCGAAGGTTATGGCGTCAGTGTGAAATTGCTTTCTTTCGACGTTCTAGAACGCGCGTGGTCGCGAGTGGCGTTAGATCATGTGTGTTGTGCGTTGCGGAGTTTATTCGTCTTTGTGTGTCGCCGTAAAATCGTCGCGGTCGTCGCGTAGTGTCGTCGTTACATTAATACAAAGGTGCTTTCTTCCGACGGTCTCAAACTCGCGAGTGCCGTCGGAACCATCACGAGTTTGAGACCGTCGGTGGCGTTACACGATGATTGTCGTGCGTTGCAGAGTTTATTCGTGCAAATATGTCGCGTGTGTAATCGGAAGTGACGATCATACATCGGGTGATCATCGTGGAATACGAATCGATACGATTGTGATTATCAATCTTTCTGTGTCGCCGTAAAATCGTTCGCGTAGCGTCGTCGAGAGTCAGTGTGAAGTTGCTTTTCTTCCGACGGTCCCAATCGCGCAGAGTCACCATTGCCGTCGGCCGTCGGAACTATCGCGAGTGGCGTTAGACAATGATATTACAGGATTTATTCTCGCAAATCGCGCGTGTAATCGGGAGTGTGTTACGGGATTTATTCTTGCATATCGCGTGTGTAATAATCGGGAGTGCCGTGATAACGAATTAATCGCGAGATTTTAGTGTGTGATGACTAACAAGCATCTGTTGGAGCCGTCGGACCGCAGCGACGGAAGGACATCGACTGGTAAATAAACCGTGATATTATCTTGCGTTATTCTGTGTTTGAGTTTTTATTTATTTATTTTTTTTGTAAGACAAATATATGTAGCGTTTTCTTTTCGTACACACAGTCCTCGTTTCAAAAACGTATCTTTATTCGCTCGTCGGTTGATCTGCGTAATCTGTGTAAAAAGTTTGAGAGCTCGACGTATTGCGGTGTTTGAAACGCGATCGAAACAGTCTCTTGCAAAATTGACAGCTGATGCTGCCTGTCACAGAGACCGCAAAATTCGAGAGTTTGATTTAACCAAGCTACGATTGGCAGCGGACTGATCGCGGAGCAACAAAAATTCGCTCGAAACTAGGTCCGCGATCTCCCGTTTGACGTCGCACGCGATTGAAATGGTAATAACTTCGTTTCTATTTTCTTTCCTTCGCTATATGCGCGTCTTTCTCTGTCGGCGACTACTATTTACTGGAATTTTTCTGGCGCAGCAAACGAGATCCCTTTCTCTTCTCCATCTCCTCACCGAAAGATCCATTTATCCGTGCATGAATGGCCTCGTGTCGCTGATAAACCACAGCTATCCCGATGAATATAAAATCAAATTGCTATAACCGAATATATATTATTCTAACTACTTTTAACGGCGTGATAAAATCGCTGCGCTACTCGGTGAAAATTTCCTGACATTTTGGTCGAGACAATATTCGAAAAATGCTTGTCATTGTGTTGCTGTGTTACTGCGAAAGTTGTTTTGTCGCGATTATGCAACTGTAATGTTCTGATGTTAGATAATAAGTTTTCTTCTTGCTGAACGTTGCTTAAATGTATGTTTCAGATGATAATAATGCTGAGCTTCAGCACCGTTATCTTGATCTGCTGCGCCATCCACGGGATCATCCACCATAAATCATATCATTCCCTTGTAGAAGACTCCGCGAGGCAGGTGAATACACATATATTAATTAAATGATTAATGTACAACGCATTGCGACACATAAATTGGTCGAGTGATGATTGAATATAGATGTTTGAATGGTTTTGACATAAAAGTGTGAAAATAGATTGAGTCAGTATTAACAGAAAAGTCTTGTACAACTTAGCAAAACATTTATAATAGATTATTAAGATATCAATTTTTTAATAGCCAATAATCATATAGGAAACGATGAACTAGTTGCATTATTACATCTCTCGTTGCTAGGAGATTAATGAGATAAGCAAATTTTTCTCTTTATATTTAAAAATCATATCGTTTTACGACAAGTCCAATCGCTTTCATTGGCTTGTATTAATTAGTTAATGTTTTGATAACTATTGTATACATCTTAATAACTACTAGATTTTACAAAATTGCATAATTTTTTGTTCAGATTGAGACTCAATCTATCTTTACACTTTGATTGTGTCAAGTGGTTTCAGACATTCTGTTATATATTCTTTCCTACAATGATAAAACATACATTACATGTGTATTAATCACCCTGGATTCTATCTTGCGCCACGGAATCTCGTATAATCCCTGGAATATCCCCGGATTTTCAATCCGCATTAAATTAATAATATCGCAACAGTTTTATTACGAAATACTCGAACGTACACAACGATTGCGAGATGTTGTTTTACTTATATTCATTTGAGATATAACAAAAATAATATAAACTTGTCGTTTCCGCGTGCTCTAATGAGTATGTTGTGTAAGAACCCTTTGCGCGAATTATGAGTGTTTTTATTTTTATTATTTTTTTTTTAACAATGATACTTTGAACCGGTTCGGCAAAAATGTTAACGCAGAAACTTGAAATTCTTGAAGAAAACGAAGAGCAAGTGCATGCTCAGGCGAATTCCTCCCTCGTAATACACGTTTTCATTACGCTTGCTTGCTGGAGAGTCTAGGGCGTAGGCGCTCTCTTGCCTGCACTTCCGGTTCAACAGGCATTAAGATGAGTATCGTTGACATCGTTTCCGCCCGGAGACATTGCGCCCTCGCGAGGAAGAAATTTAACGAACAAGACAAAACCGAGGATCTTAGTAGCAGAAACCGGGGTGGGGAAAGAGAAAGAGAGAGAGAGAAAAAAAAGAGAGCGCGTATCTTTCTGACGTATCTCCCGAAGAAAAGTTCCCCGCTCGTTACAAGAACGGTCGCGAGCCGAACCTGTGATTTATTCGCTTAAATATATATATCACGCTCTTCTCCCATCGAAAAGTTCGTAAAAACTTCAAAGACTCTTTTATTATTTATCGAAACTTGTGTAATTTGCGGCGGGAGAAAAAAAGCTGCCGTCGATTGATAAATATCGCGCGGACACGCGTTATTTGCAAAAGGAGTTCGAAAAAGATAGAATTAATTTTTATGAGAGAGTTAAAAATAGCTCATTGTTACATTCAAATAATATCGATAGCTATGTCGAAATACGAAATCAGATATATTAATTAGCGGGTATCGAATAAATTCTTTAATAAAAAGTCATTAATTTCCACTGTGAATTTTTTGCAATAATATTCATTGAAATACTTTTTTCTCTCACTCGGTTTGTATATTATTACTCTTTCATTCGATATATTACTACTTTTTTTCTCATATATATGAAGTAATAATATATTTCTTTTATCTACACACACATACACACGAAAGACTAGAGTACATTATTTCTTATCGACACACACGTGAATATCCGCTCTTTCCGTGGTCTCGTATTTTCCCGTAACTTGTTAGCTCGATGTGTCGCGCGATGTTCCTAGCAGTTTGTATACAAAGAATAATTAATTTAGTCACAAGTCTGTCTGCGACACGATTTTAACCCTTTCACCGTACACGGGTTCCACTGAAGTGCACTTACACCGGTGCAGCGCAATGAAGTTTCCACTTGTGCGCTTGTGTGTGCGAACTTATTTACGACCGCGCCGCGAATACAGGAGGATGCATTTGCTCCCTCCTAGTTTTCGACGTTGCTTCATTGTTCCCTATATGAAATATCGAAATTGGATTGTATCAAAAAGAAAAAACCAAATTGTTCGCGCGAACTTTGCGCGAATCGGTTAGTTTTTTTTTTTTCTAAATTGCGGCTCACGTCGGAAAGAAACTCTGTAAATATCTCTATTTTAAACGTATACCAACAGTTCATGCTCTCCGTCGCGCGACGGTCACAATCATCTGCTAATTTAGATGCTTGGCAATGCATTTATCGCGCCAAGCGGAAACTGCAGCTCGTAGTTGCGGAAGTGGCGTGCCGGCATGTTTGAATTGTTGATAAATAAAGTGGCGCGAGTCACGCGAAAATGTTTTTTAAATTCGTTTTTTTTTAAAACACAATCGCTCACATTGCTTCGTCGTATCGCAATTGCTTATACATGTAACAACGGCGATTCTTCGTGAATAATGCTTTCGCGCGCGTCTATGTAACAAAGAGAAATGCTCGCGAAATACTCGCGAAAATGTTGAATATTCCAGATTACAGACCGCAAAGAGTTAATACCAGATTCTATTACAAATGCGAGTAATGTGAGGATTTTCCTCCAAGTAACGTCATGGCGACCGGGCTTGTTGAATTTCTCATAAAATTTAAACGAGAGAATTATCTTCTCAGGCTAAAAAAATCTCCGGTTTCACAACACTAAAATATATTTACGTATACGCGTAACATTTTCACGCCAGGCGTCTTTTCCGGAGGAGGGAGGGCGAGTAGAAGAAAGGAGAAAAAGACACGTTGGGCTGTTTGCGTTTGGGAAACACGTCGCTCGGACGCGAGTTAAATTTTCTAAATGAAGATCTGATTTATATCACTTTATCTCTGGTTCGTGCGTCCGCGGCTACGAGAGGATTAAACTCTACGTATGCTCGTCGTACGTCGTCGTAGCCGGTCCGACAGAAAGTCGGAGATCGGGTTCTGTCTGTCGGCGGTGGCGGTCGACATCGCGCGCGCGGAAACGACGGAAACGACGGACGCGCAACGGCGTTAGCCTCGTTAGCGTCGCCGGCTGTGCGAGCACCTACGATAAACTTTACGCGAGAATAATCTCGTTTCTGCTCCGCTCTCTCACGTTGTTGGCGTTGCAACTTTCTTCTTCGTGGCGTTTGCTCGCTCATCTGCTCGCTCGTGCGAATCAGAGAAGTCCCGCGAATTCTCCGCGCGCACGCGCGGTTTCGAGAAACAATAAGTGCCGGCGAATTAGCGGAGTACATGAGTGCCACGTGTTCTTCGAGAATTCGGGAAGAAATAGACAAGCGGGACGGGAAAGAAATAACGGAGCGAGTGCTGCGAAGTTAAAAGTTTCGAAATGTCGGGTAATTTGTATTCATATTACGGCGGCGCCGCTGGCGGCCGGATATGTACCGGCGAGAAGGGGGGATACAAGGAGAATTTTCGTCGGCCAACAAGTTCGAAAGCGCGCCCGCGCCTCTCGCGTTTACGAGTCTCGGTACTTAAAAGCTCATTTCGCTGATTTGTGACGTCCGCGGCACGTTCGCGAAGCTCGCGTGCTTAGCCTCACTGATATCAGTCGGCTCGAGAACGGACGAGAGAACGGCGGAAAGAACGGGCTTGCCTATTTCTCGTTCTCTCTTTCTCGCGCATGCATGAGAGACGGAAGTCTTTGAATATTATGAAACGCCACCGCGAACGAGCAAAGCTCGCGTTTCGTTCTATAGGTATATATACCGCCGGCGATTAATATCGCGTGCTTCGTGCGAGAGAACCAACTATCCGTCTCTGTATAATTAGACAATAATATTGAAAAAGTAATATTAAAAAGATATTAGAGCCGCAGAGTGTCTGTGACATTTATTAATTCAGAGATGTTTTCAATTTTAATGTTTCTCAACTTGACTGAAATTTGGTCACGCAATGAATTAAGAGGCGAATTATTTCGCCCGTGTACTTATAATTTGTTGTAAAGGTCAAACGCTAAGTGGATCGAAACAAAATTTTGATACAATTAAAAATAAATTATTACACCGTCGGCGTTATCGGCGCAATTAGCGTTTGATGGTCGGCGAGAGGACTTCATCTTTCTCGCGGGTAATTATTATGGCGAAACGGGAAATCCTATACCGCGTGTGCCGCGGTACAATGTCACGAAATCGCTTTAATTCTCGGAAAGCGTTCAAGAATTTAATGAAACGAAAGCCTCGAAAATTATGAAAAGCTAGCGCGTCTAAGACTCTCCGTGCTTTGTTTCCGACGGTCGTCGATTAATATTGCGAAGGAGCCGAGGCGCGACGCGACGGTATAATTGAAAGATATTACAAAATTTATGCTCGGTAATATGAAGCGGCAACGACAAAGATAATGGAATCGCGGATTGAGCACACGGTCAACTGCTCGACGAGAAGAATTAAAATTGTTCGCGTCGAAAACACAACGCTCAACAATTACGCGTATCGCGTTAAATGGGATTCATATTCGCGTAATATGGCGAAACATGTACATACGTCTAACAGATTCAGTGCGACATAAATACGCAAATCACGGGGAAAAACGTTGTAAATTGCAGCAAATTTTCTGGAAATGTCGCTTCGGAAACAAAAAAAAAAAAAAAAGAGAAACAAAAAATAAAATAACTGCAGGTAAAATATGAAACGGATTCCTCGATGAATTGTATACGATGAATTGTATACGGATACACGCGTGTACGATTACGGTGATGAAAGGGCAGATTGGGCGGAGCTATTTTTTCGGATCTATGTTGGTTAACTACAATCTATCAGAGCGCCGTCCACGAGAATCGGATGGACAACCGACTGCGGAATCAAAGTAGCTACAAAATTTTTAGCGGCACTCAGCGCAGGCCGTAAAACTCTTGTACGCTTAACCGCCGCTGGTAAATTCCCGGGCATTTCGGATTTCCGGATTAGCTGTGAGACGCGTCCGTGGCATATATCCCCTTCCGACCACTTCGTTTCCGGATGGTGCGCGTTGCTGAAAACGATTCGTTAAAAAAAAAAAAAGAAAAAAAAGGAAACCCTCACGTACACCGAGACATGTTGTACGTGAGCACACGACACGTGAGCGGAAAATGCGAAATTTTTTAACGTTACGAATGCGGACGGATGTCCGCAGATGGCGTCGAATATTTCGCGGCTCGTTTCGAAGCGGCAGATTGCGGCGGGACGAGCAATAACAAACAACCGTGGCACCACGGCTCCAGGATTATTGTAACTTCGCCATTTTCCAGCAGGACGAGAGTTTATTAATATCGCAGCTGGAACAGGCGACGTCTCCATTCGGGACGTTGCGCGGACGGATTAATGCCGCGCTTACTTCTCGTTTACGAGATTACCCGAACTACTCGTCCGCCTGGGATTTAATGCAGGTACGTAGAGAGAGAGAGAGACCGACCTCTCCCAATATTTCGCCTCGAATATCCGGCGGAAAGCGAACTTTTCCTCCCTCTCCCTTTCCCAGAATTCCGTAATCGCGAGTGGCGAGACCTGTGCGCCGTGACGGCGGCGCCGCGCGAAATCATTTATCGACGAATTAAACCGCAGTAAAATGCCCGGGACCCGTTACGGATTCGCTCAGGCGGTAGCCAACAAGCTTCCTGGCATCCTGCCGCCGCGGCGCATCTTTTTCCCTAGGCACGATATCGACCTGGATAACGGTGTTTTTCAATTTACGCTAATTGCGCGCCTCGTAAACTTTATTTACCGGTGACTTTCGGTTTCGCGGCGCGTTTCTCGTCGGCGCACAGATTCTCCATCTCCTCTTCCTCTTCCTCCTCCTCCTTCTCCTTCTCTCGGCCGTGTTAATTCCGGAATGCAATTTTTAGATTAATTTAGTATTAATTTATTATTTCGAGAAATTACGACGGCAAAATGTATTAGGTCGTATCGTGACTTATACTTGCTTCACGACGGGAAGAGCGTTTGGTTACACTTTCGCGCGCGTATCAAGTATTTCGAAATATTTCAGCAATTCCCAATAAAAAAAAATATTACGCGTCTTTGTGCTGTCTATAAAATTTGACGGTGTTGGTAGCGTATCATAGTTTACACAAAGAAATTGCTCTTAAATGCAGAACACGCACAGTTTACAAGCTGGTAACACCGAAGCATCACAATGCTTTGAGCGTTTAACTTCAAAAGCTTCTCGCTTTTACCTTTATTCTTATCTTTGCTCATTTTATCTTGGAAATACCAGTTAGACGATGCTTGATTCGGCGGCGTTTTGCTTTATCGCAAGATTCCGAGCTCTCGATGTAACAAGCTTGATATACATTTTAATGCAATTATAACTTAAACAAAATTTTAAAGTAATTGATTACGGACTTTATATATGCAAAATATCTTCGTGTAAAAGTAAAGAGAGTACATTGTGCGCTCAATTTTCAAGTATCTTTATCGAAGTTTTTTTTTTTTTAACTTTCTGTGTCAAAGCATCTTAAAATAAATTGGTACATTTCCGCGACTGTTTTTGTGTCAGTAGCCGCGGAAATATAGTACTAGTTATAAAAAACATTTCACACAGTAACTTAAATGAGTGATTGACGTGATCAAATTTACTTTGTATAATTACTTCTATTTCTTTTTCAATACGAGTAAAAAATAGAAAATGGAACATAATCTATCACCGTGTCATCTTTATTTCGATTATTTCGATTGATGCGATATTAATATGGTGCAGCGCGAAATCTCAAATGAAATCGTTTGTTCGCGTATCGACAGGCACGCCTGCAGTGTTGCGGAATTAACGAAGCGAGCGACTGGACCAAATATTCCGTTCTGACCAAGCTCCCCTCGTCCTGCTACTCCAGGTTCGTACAACACCCTGGAAACATCCTTGAGTGCTCGAGACGGCCCGGCGGTAACGCAAGTTTCAGATTTAGTACCGAGAGAGAGTTGCCTCGAGGACTCGTTCGAGATGAGAATCCAACAAGCGCGCTAAGCGCCGTCCTGGTTACTCTTTAAAGAAACTCTCCTAGGTGCCACTTAATCGATTCCCACTCTTTCCTCCCCTTACACTCAACTCCTTTTGGGATACGAGGGCGCTGCGTCGTCGCTCTTAGCGCGGATCGTGTTGCTCGCCAAAACGCTGAAGAGCGCCGCGATCTCGATTTATCTCGCGCCGGCCTGATGAGCAAGTTTCTTTTAAGGCTTTGCCAGACTGGAGAGGTGCCGCTTAATGCCGCGAAGATTCATGTCGAGGTCGCTCGAGTGCTCTGTAAGATCGATGAAATAAAAAGAAAAAAAAAACGAGAAGAACGCGCGCGCGCACACGAGAAAGAAGGAAAATGTAGCTTCTCGCGAAAAGTAAGATATCTATCGCCGCCTCTCATTTTAACGATCAAATTGTTTTTCGTCACGCTCAGAAAATCAAAGCGGACGTTGCTAAACGAATGATCAAACTTTTAAATCGCGCGAACCGCGACCGCGTTTGCGGTTCTCAGGAATTGACGGCTGCCGATACTCCTTATCGCGTCGCGAGATCTCTCGCTCGCGCGAGATATCCGACATTGCATTAAATTCGATAAGCATCGGGAACGATCGGATCTGGCGCGACGCGGCGCGTTACGACTATTTAAAAGAGAGAGAGATATCAACCTGGGAATTTATACCTGTCCTCCCCGTAATTGAACGGTGACACATTCTGGCGAGTGCGTTGAATTTCCACGTCTGTCACGAGGCGCATTACATCTCTCGCAGTATATGGAAGAGAGAAAGTTCGTGTCGTCTGTATATCGTAGCAGCGTGTAACAGACGTCTGTTACCACTTTTCGCGTATTTTCGAAAATTCCAACTCTGTCCGCTCGACACGCTGCGTCTACAATACATCATCACAAAGAGAGGTGGTGTGTGAGAGGAAGATAGAAAGAGAGAGAGAGGGATATATATATATATATATCGCTTCATCGAGAACGTAATCACAGTACGATTGTGTGCCTTACACCGGACGTAGGTACCTATATCTAAAGTCATTTACCGCGATCATTATTCCCATTTGGAATCGAGAGAGGCATCGGCCTATTGTGATAATGACGTCGAAGGCCTTTCATGCGGACCAACACGTACACGTGTCCCTTCGTCGAACGCGATGTTGTGTGTTTAACAGACCGCGCTTGGCCCCTACGTTCGACAAACCGCGGCCATAAATTGGTTTAAATATTGATTCTCATTTTAATGCCAGGCGAATTGTGCTGTGCAAATCATACCTGATTATGTCATGTCGAAATCTGTCGCCGCAAGATACGCGTTGTGGTAATTGCCACGTTAATAACCGGGGACATATGAGATTTCTCTCTTGATTACTCTCCCCGCTCGAAATTTTTTCGTTGACGGCAATCGATTTCTCTCATGTTCGGGTTTCTCGCGAGAAACGGGGGTGGTACATCGACGAGCATTTAGTAGTGCCTCGCGTATTTGCCGCATGTTTCCCTCAATATCTCTCTGCGAGTCATATATACTAATTTTTAGAAGTGCTTCGCAGAAAGCCTAGGCCGAGTACTTTCTGCGAAGCACTTCTAGAAATTTG
>QVOB01011086.1:0-32750 GCA_014839585.1 Pseudomyrmex concolor | reverse complement strand
CGTTTGATGTATGCGGAACGTTAAACACGGAGTCCGCAAGGACAAGTAACAATATTAAATGCAACATTAAATATAATAATAACATTATAAATTCAGATCCCATTAACATCAAAATTTAGTTGTGCAATATCAAATACAATATCGCACGATGTTGCAGATGAATTTAGAAACGATTGAATTTCGAACGTTTTTCAATTAACGTCATGATGCACGAACGTTCTAAATGCGACGCGTCCGATTCGAAATTAGCTGAACCAAATGAAAGGCATTAATGACCGACACACACACGCTCCAAGTATGCAAATTCATGTGGTATGTCATCATTTGTCCTCTATCATCATATTGGTGACTGTTACTTCAGAAATGACGAAACCCGTGCAACCAGCAGTGCCGCCCGAAATTGGGCGCGACAAGCAGCCCAATGAACGGAACAATGAAATCGTCATCGAGTTGGATGGGGAAAATCAGTATCGCCGTACGCAACCGAGGGCTAACGAGCCTCAAGGTAACCCCGTTTGCGCTATACTGAAATTGCCACTTCACGCCGACAACAGTATTCTTCTCGACGTCGAAAAGAAAAAAAATCAAAAGTGTTCTCTCTCTGTTTCACTAATACGCAATCCCCGCTTTTAAACAATTTTCTCGTGTTTTTCTATGTTTTTCCTCCCGATGCGGTTTTTACTTTACGTGTTTTGTTACTAATCCGTCCAATATGCTAGCACGACGGAACATTATTGACAAATAAACGTGTGAAAAACTGTCAAGTTTTTATTTATTGCAGAAACGATATTCGAGAAAAAAAAAAAAAAAAAAAAAAAAAAACCAACGCTCGAATCTGAAAACTGATACATCTCATTTTTGTTTTTTTTTCTAGTTGCATTTGTTCTAATAACAGATTGTGGTGTGAGTTAATTTGAGTTTTTTCTTGCATTCTCTTTGCAAATCATATGTCTACGATAATCAGTCTTGTCTTTGTTTCTGTTTCTTGTATTTCTTCTGTCGCTTGAGTTTTCACGCTTTCGTTTCTATCACTTTGAACAGAATGCGTAAAATAGTCTCCCCGCATGAGATGATTCTCTCGGTGTCTTTCA
Organism: Pseudomyrmex concolor; assembly: GCA_014839585.1. NCBI lineage: Eukaryota > Metazoa > Arthropoda > Insecta > Hymenoptera > Formicidae > Pseudomyrmex > Pseudomyrmex concolor. Next base: position 31,659 of record QVOB01011086.1, on the reverse strand, counting down.
ACGTTTATTATTGATCTGATTGCAGGTGTAACTGTAACACCAGTGGTGTACTCGGCCCAGACGCTAACGGGTGCGCTGATCGGCACTTGCTTCTGTTCCCTAGTTGCCGGCTTCGCTTTTGGTTTCTGGTTTAGTCAAAGGCTGCGCGGCTCGTCGTATCCGGAGCCGTCCGAGCAGCGACAGCAGCTCAATCGACTAACCGAGACTTCCGAGTCACCGGGATTTAACAACAAATCCATCAATTTGGTGCTGAACGTGCCGCCCAAGAATCCAAATGGCAAAAACGCAAACTCGTCCGCGGAGAACAAGCCGGTGCAGAAAGTGAAGAAAACGTATATATGATACAGAAGACGACACAGGGCCGTCTGAGGCTTACCGCAGGACCCAACGGGTTCTGGCGTATCTTTCACCTCCTCTTCTTCCGACCTCGCGGAGTCGGACGAGCGCAACGACGAGGACGGCGAGAACGACGAGGATGACGACGGGACGACGCCTACGAGCCTCACCACTGGTATCGCCACCGACCACACAAACAACACGCATAGACCGGACGAGGATCGCTACGGGGATCACTATGACGAGGATCATTACGAGAGCGTGATGAACGACGAGACCTGCTCGCTCGAGTACTTTGATTCTTACGATGCTCAGCAGCGATCCATGACAGATCCGAGATACGCGCCGCGTTATCATCAGTCCGAGTGCGTCGAGACCGCGCTGATGAACGTGCCATGCGAACTCGAGGATTCCGGCGGCAGCGACAGCGCCAACAGCCTCGACGATCTCTGCGGGCGTCACATTGCCACCGACGACGTCGGCGATCGATTCAATCAATACGCTGCGATAAACAACAATCTGCGCGATCAGTACATGGTGCCGACGCGGAGTCCGCGCGAGCTCAATGCGAGGATTCTGTCGCTCTTTAATCCGCAGTTCTTGCCCAACTTCAACAACATGATCACGTACATGGCCGGCAGTCCGCCTCCGCGGTCCCAGTCCGTGGTCCAGTACGGCAGCGAGGACGACAACTTCCAGCGCAGAAGCAGCACGAATTATCGCAAACGCGACGACACGAACTCGATGTGTTTTCGACGCGGTTTGACTTACGACGCGCCACGGAAGTGACAGTACTTTCCGAGCGATTCGTTTTATTTTGCCGTTTCTGATTAATCGGGATTATACGTCCGATAATTCCGATACTCGTTAGAAAAGTAGAAGTGCTTGGAGAGTGCGCGAAAGATCATATTTGTATTTCACCTTCTGCGTAGGAAACGAGAGAACCGGGAACTGTCTTGAATGAGGTACTACGCGCAGCGAAACTCCTTTTCTCCTTTTTCCCGTAGTTTCGCGACGATAAACGCACGGCTGAAAGTTTGTGGTCGAGAGATGCGATCATGATCATATAAAAAAAAAAAAAAAAAAAAAAAAAAAAAAAAAAAAAATGGAATGGCGAGTCACGTTAAATAAGCACAGAGGTTATTACTTTTTTATGATATATTTTCAAAGCTTTTCTGAGTACGTGCGTCGTGCGCTCACGATCACGGAATCGTACTCTAGAATTCGATCGTTTTGTTTACTTCGTTCGTTTTCGATCGCGATGTAGCCAAATTAGGAGGGACGATCGAGTGTAAGGGAAGCAGTGTACGCCAACAACGATGACGAGGCTGAAGAATCGACAACCGTAGTAATGTAATGTGATAATTAATATGAGGACTGTGTTCGTAGCAGTGGCCTGTTAGATGCTTAGACTGATGCAAGATAAACACAAAACAAACAAAAAAAAAAAAAAAGAAATGAAAACACACTTGTGTAGAGACATTTTAAGCATTCGCGCGAGAGACAAGAGAGAGGCGTGCCTTCCGTGTATTAATTGTTGGCAATGAATCTTGATCTATAAACAAGGAAACGGAGTGTTATTAAGGCCGGTAATAGATTCAGGCAAGTGCCTCAGTTATGCGTTTTGTTTTAAGATTACAGAAAGAAGCGAAGCAGAGAGAGAGAGAGAGAGAGAGAGAGAGAGAGAGAGAGAGAGAGAGAAATCTCTTAAGTAAGATTAATTTGAGTGTCGTTGTGCGCTTATTATCGTGCTGTGAGTAGGTAATGGCGAGGATCATAGGCGTGAGCACGATTGTACGTTCTCTTCCGGTGGAGATCCGGTAGCGGACGTAGTTTCTTCGAGGAACGGATATATAGAAAAAAAACTAGAGAAATATTATAAGGAAATATATTAAAAAGAGATTAAAAAACTAGAATTAACAAAATTTTTGATTTTATTTAGAATTACGACGAACATAAGGACTGATTAAAAATTAATATTATAGTTTTTTTTTAATTTTTTATTAACTTTTATATTATGACGCATACTATGTTGTAAGCCAATTATAAGTAATTATAAGTTACGAGAAAGTCGTTGAATTGGAATGTCACAAAACATCAGATATAAAAATAATGCGGCTTCCTTGGAAGGCAATGTAAAAGAGATTTTATATAATTCAGTCTCGAATTGAATAATTCAATTTAACATGTAATAAGAATATATACAAAATATATACAAAATAAATAAACATATATATATAATATATATACAAAATATATATACAAAATATATATATTGTATATATATACACGTTTGATAATATACGTTTATTTTTATTTTTATTTTTTTTATGTGTAATTATCCTGTATCGTTTTGGTGTGTTTATTCGGCATGACCGAGTCCTCGAAGAAATGTCGGCGAAAGGAGCTGGAATTGAGCAAGATTCCGTGGAAAAAATCGGTTCTGCTAGCGTAAATTAATAACGACTGCGATAAGACTTTACACGTGCGCATTTACTTGACAGCCTGGTCGCGGACAGAGTGCCTCTAAATAATGAGCGTCTTGTTTTTTTAAGAACACGTCGAAAACGGTGGAAAATGCAGTTTTGTACATTGGCGCATTTGATATTTCTCTTGTTGTTTCCGTGCAATTCCCGAGAGAGAGTACTGATTTTTTATAATAATATATATATATATACACACACAATCTATTATATATTGCACACCACTTGAACGCGATACATTGTTTTTTGAAAGGCAATTTAGTAAACGTGATAATGAAACTTTTGATGCCTAATAAATATATTCGATCCGACACACACACACACACACGCGCGCGCGCGAGTCTCACGTGCGCATTTTTACGAGTATTTTCCGCCGTGTTTCGTGCACTATTAATAACGCCACTTCTTCTCATCGCTCATTAACCAACACTGCCGCGCAAATTCTAACACGCCTCGAGCGAAGTAAATATCGTAAGACATTCTTACCGTAATTCTCACCGATTGTTACTGAGCGTGGACATTTTAAGAGATCAGGGTAAACAAACAAACAAACAAACAAAAACGAGAAACATTGATCAATTGCTTTTGAGGATAGAACTCGACAGCCACATACACACACCACACACTTCTGATGATTGGTAACTGCGTGCTGTGTAAGCGAGAGAAAAAAAAGAAGAGAAATCGTGTAAATATGTAGAACTGTTTTTTATCGTTGAGATCATTTAAATCGAGGATTCATTTGTTATGCTACTCGTCACGTGAGCAGCAGTGATAAGCATCAATATTATACGTATATTGCATTTCCATTGCTGCGTATACGCATTATACGAACATACACATATACATATATACATATAAACCAATGCGCGTGTGCATTAATTATATGCGTGCGCGTTGACGCGAACACGTTTGTTTTTTCGATCCGCGTAGCTACGATTCGATGCTACTCGACGTGAAAAGAGATGTGTGTTACGCGTGAGAGGCAGCTAGCAATTAGATTTACGCGCTGACTTTTTAAACAAAAAGTCCTTGTCTTTCCTTAAATAAAATAAATTTTTGCCATGCCCCCGTTCACGTCGCGCACGATCGATTCCGGCTGGCAGGCCTTTTACAAATTAGCGATGTTTTATGTAATAGGAAACATCCGAACTATAGGTACCTTAAACGCGAGATTATATGACAGTAGAGAGAGAAGAAAAAATCATTGTTATATATACGTTAATTTCTAAATTGAGAGAACTAGCGAGGCATATATATATATACATATATAAATTTACATGTGTATACAAATGTACTGTTAGAATAACTATTTACATATATGAATACTTGTACATAATGCTCTGTTTAAAAACCGACTATATTGCGCTTTTGAAGCTAAGTCCTGTGTCATGAAAGTGGCGTGAGAAGTGAATCTTGCAAATAGATTAGAGGCATGACAGCTTCTCGTACTTGCGTCAGCTATTTTATAAATAAAAAGATTAGAGAAAAAGAGAGATTGGAAGATAAAATAATTCTTACGAAAATATGTAATATTTTTCATATTAGATTTCTTTCTTATTACACATATTTTTTGCTGTTTCTTGAAACTATTGTGGTATACCTATGGTTAATTATTTTATATTTTATGTTCGAAGCTGATGTCATTGTGTTGTAATTTTATCGAATCATTTAAAAATTCTTATTTTGTATATTCTGAAAACAGATAACTTTTTTTTATAAAACATAATTTTGCGTAATTTGCAAAATTATCGTCCTTTGGCAAAACTTTCCGAGATCAATCACATATAGAAGTATAAAATAATTAAATATCAATACCAATTATGACAATATCTGAAAATGTGTTTGTTAGGTAGAAGAAATATGTTTGAATCAGCGAAAGCTACGCTGAAAATGATATATATATATATATATATAAATTTTAAACAGCAGGAAAGAGAGATAGAAAAGAGCTTGAAGAGATATTTAAAAAAAACGATAACATGCAAATGCGAGAAAATGATGTTAAATAAATTCAGTTTATAGAATTTCGAGCGGCTTTATTAATTTCTCAAACTGTGTCTGACTTCGTACGTCGCGTAGAACAGAAAACAAAAAAAGGAACTAGGACAATGGCGACGAGAATGTGACGATACAACGTGACACAGTAATCGTAAACTTATCGCTCGCATAATTAGATAATATAATCGCAACATTCCACTGAAGCCGGGACTGCCAACCGTTCAATACGTGAGTTTGGCAGTGGGCTGCAAAGAGATCGAATAGTGCATGTAAATAATTATTAATGTCTTTTTATTCTTACTTCGAAAATAAAGATGTAATAAATGATTGAAAAACTTTTTTTTTGAATCATTAATTCCGTGTTATTGTTACAAATGTGTTGCTTTATACGAGCGATTATTCTGTCTCATTTTGAAGAGCAATATACGGAAAACAGCACAGATAATAAATAGAGAACAACATTTAAAAGAAAAACTAACGACATTGAAGAGAATACATAATAATTATTTGAACACATATATATACATTGGAGATATTTTGTAAGTTTAATTTTAAATTTAGTTTTAAATTGTTACAGCTATTCTATTGTATTTCTATCGAACATTTATCAAACTTTATTATATTTTTTTAATAATAGAATTTTTATCAAATGTTACGAAATTTTATATACAAGGAAAGAAAAATATCAAATTTATATACAATTAACAAGAAACGTTTACGAGGTGCAATTACTGAATGTTTTAGAATAAAAACATGTCCCGTAATTTCATTGATTGGCATTCAGCCGTTTAAGAGCACAACGAAATCGAGTTCCAAGTATCTATGCGTTACAAAATGTCACGCATAGATATTTGTCTCACGCCGTTAATTGAAACTACATAATTTACTGCTGAGCGCTGTATGGCAGTCCGGGCACACATCTTTGCTGCTGTGCCAATGCAACACATACATACACACACATCTTTTTTATGTATATATACTACTACAATTCTCCGATTAATTGTTAGATAAAAGTTGAAGTCACGCTAACATTAGTTTTTTTTTATTATTATTAATAGAAAAGAATATTTTTCAAAAAAGAACACGATTATCTCTCTCGTGTGTGCTCCGTATTTGTAAAATCTTTTTGATATTTCCCAGTATTTTTATCAACCGATGTTTTATAAACGCACAGATTTTTCTCGTAACACTAATTAAAAGAACTATATAAAAAAGAAATTGAAAACCTGATAATGCAAATTTTTACGTTTCAATGCAACAATGAGCGTAAGCGTACATCAAAATACTAAAAACACTTGGAAAAAAATATATGAAAATACTTATATATAAATATCTAGAAGAATTGCCATGCGATACGTTATATCCTTACGCGTATTGTGTAATTTCACCGATTGATCACACACACTGGAGGAACTGTACATCTTTATACAAGAAGATATCTATATGAACTGATAAAAAATAACGCATATATAGTGATATAATAGATAAAAATAATATATATTCTCAGAAAGAAACAAGTTATGTTAACAATTAATGAGGAAACCTCGGGCTCTTTGAGATATCAAACTAAGAAATGCAGTGAAATTCGGACATAAGAGCCATTTTGCAAGATGTTATGCAGAAATATGTTTCTATATATATATATGTATACATATATGTATACACGTATTTGAAATTAAATTTCAATTTTTTTTTCCCCATATATATATACATATAAGTTATGTTAATCTGAGAAGAACGCTGATGTGCGAGATAGATAAAGTGTAAAAATAAAAAACAGAGTTGTATAACATTTTCTGCATATTTCTTTAGACTAAAAGTTTTATCTGAAATATATATATAAATTGATCAGTATGAGTGAAAAGAACACTATCTTCAAATGATATAATAAAACTGAACCAGAATATCGTAATATCTTGTGAAAAAACGAGATACGAGGTACAAGTCATCTTGTGTGCCGCGCGAAAGAGAAAAACGAAATTTTTATATATATATAGATATATAATTCGTCGTTAAAACATACATGTACTTCTTCCCGAAGCTACGATATAAAGATAACTATACGTAAAAAATTCCGTATAAATTGTCATATAAAATAACACGACACAACCTTACAGTATGTATATATAATACATAGCATACCGAGCAAGTTTATCACTCTGCGCAGTAAAATAATAATAACGACCCGCATTTATCAATTGTACTTTTTCTCAAAACTGCGTGCGTGGTACGCAAATTTGAGAACAGTGATAACTTGCGTATCACGCACATTTATTAATATTTATTAGAATACTTTGTACATCAATATTCGATGTGAGAGAACGATATAATGATTATATATACATATATAAAAGAGAGCTTCGTTTTTTGAACGTACTGAAGGTAGACATTATACTTTTAAAATCAATCACTTTTTACGATGCGTTTCACGAATGTTATTATTTTTATTACTTCGGTATCGTTAATGATCGTCGCTCTTTCTCCTTTCCCCTCGCTCCCCGTTTTTCCGATCTTCATCCCATTTTGCAAAGAATTATATTTTCTAATGCGCCAACCTAGTATATCAGCGAACTCAAAACTAGTTAATAGTTTGTTTACTACATAAGTTTCATAAGACTTGTACGATATGAGTGATCAATAAATTAATAACAGAACAACGCTTCGTGGTGGTCCAGAATAAAAAAAAAATTTTTTTTTAATGTGAAGTAGTGAGAAAAAATGTGATTTATTCGATAAATATTATTTTCCACGTCAATTTTTTTCGGAGAATCAGGAAAAATGTCAGATCGAGTGTCAGTGCAGTGATTTGTTCTGAAGCTGCATTTTGAAACTCAGTTTTTGCGTGCATCGGTGAACAAAAAATCGTAAACATACGAAAAATCGGCAGAAGACACTTCGTTATGAGAAATTTATTCAAATAACGAATTTATTTTTGTTTTTTTTTTTGTTTTTTTTTTTGTTTTTTATTTACACGAGTCTAGGCTATATTCACTGGTTTAATGACGCACGGGACTTGCGCAAAAGAAATAACAACGCATGATTCTGTACGATGTTACATAAGATTATATTTCGCAACTTTCTTTTTATTTTTTTATTTTTTTATTTTTTTTTTTTTTGCGGTGTTCTTTAGCCGGACCCATTAAAATGTGACAAAATGTTCATTCGTCGTAATGGTACATCACTCGATTCTTTTTACTTCTTTGTTTCCTCTCTTCCTCGTCCCGGTTTCTTTTCTCCGTTTTCCTGTTTTTTTTTCTTTTTTTTACGATGATCAGTCAGCGCATTCGTTTCTTTTTCCTTACGCGTTTCGCCATCGATTCTAAACAGTCTCTCAAATAGTCTCCGATCGAAGAAAACGGGAACGCACGTGCGCACACGTGCACCGTTCTCACGACGGCGCGAATTAAAGATCTTTTTCTTTCACTTTCATACACGCATGCCAAGCACACTCTCCATTTTTCTTCTTTCGCTCTCTTCTTCTCCAGAATAATACTAATACTAGTTTAAATAAACAATTATGCACACACCGGCGTTTTATCGATAAAAAATATTTCTCGCGTGATTCATTCTCTCTTTTTTTTTTCGGTGTATTTTGTCGACCATCTTCGAATGTAGATTATAAAAAAGATTTCGCTTACGTGCCGACGATACGAGTTAGACACTATACGAGTTCTTTGTCTTGTGACAAAATAAAAAAAAAGCATTTTGTTCGACAGACTGCTAGAAGCAAATGTGGAAATTTTTTTGTTTTGCAAAAAATCAAACGTACTACTGCCACCTCTTTCCTCGCGATGAGTTTACTATAAAAGAAGCGCTGCGAGATCCAAGAAACGCGAAATATTGCGCGCAAGCCGCTAGTGGATGCGATTTTGCAGATGCGCAAATATTTGTTTTGTTTTTCCGCGAAATAAATGTACCTCCAGTTTTTTTTTTTTCGTAATAATCGCTTATTCATATCCGAGAGCAACTTGTAGCTTCGTAAACAGAGTTCTTTTTTTAGCAACTATCTCCGGATATTCCGGATGAAAAAAAAAAATAATAAACTTTACACTCTCTGGCGATGGCGAAAATTTACTCTTCGCGCTTGTGTTGTTTCTCTCTTTTTCTTTTATCACCGGACATGTCGCGTGTATCTCGCATTTGGATTTCGCAGCAACCATAAATATTCAGGTAAAAAATATCGCTGGTCCGCGAGGGATCTAAGACTCTCGATCGAGTTTCGAAACATTTACGTTTCAATATCACATCACACCTGCACACGTTTTTGTTCACTTTGTTATTTCTTTCTTTCTCATTCGCTCGCATTTCTCGTAGTTTGATCCTTAACTGTGTTGATGCAGAAAAAATGCAATTGCATTTTGATATACTCAACTATTTGTAATCAAACAAGCTGAAGATACATAGCATAAATATTTGGAATAAATAAACAGCTTTTTATTAGCTAATAAATAATTGGTAGTTTAAATATGTTAACGATTAAATATTTAATTTAAACAATTATAAAAAAAAATATTTAAACGATAATAGTTTTTTTTTTTTATATTTGAGGGATTCTGAATATAATTCGACGAGTGATTTGATGTTCACACACAATTAGCCAACACCGTCAAGGATTAAAGCGCTCGCATATACGCACTAATTCCATGTTTCTTAAATTGTTTTCTCATTTACTTTTCGTGGCATATAGAAAAAACCGCTCGATGCCAAAAAAAAAAAAAAAAAAAAAAAAAAAAAAAAAAAAAAAAAACGAAGATTAATACAAATTTCTCCCGGCTGTCGCGAATGGGAGCCGCGACAAACATTGTGCAAAGTAACACAATCCGCGATATACAATCCGGTATATTACAATTCAATCAAAAAATTGTCGGAACGCCTCTTTCAAATTTTCATGTATACATTGTTTTCAAAAAAAAAGAAAAAAAAAGAAAAAAAATCAAACCCAATAGAAATGATCTCAAAAACACGAAAAAACAACGATTGATCGTTAACTTTAGTCGATTATATTTAAAGATAGTTCAAAATCTGTTTTTTTTTCTTCAATACGTGTCAAATGCGATTTCATTATCCTGCACAACGTTTATCCGTTCATAAATGTAAATACGTGTAATACATGTACATATATGGATATATAAATGAAATTATGAACTAACACTTTTTGTTTTTGTTTACTGCTTCAATATATGTATAATTAATTAATATTAATTAATATTAAAAGTAAACTGATCTCGATATCTTTTTTTTTTGTATACGATATAATTACATGTGTAACGAGATGTTCGCACATCTGTCAATTTGAAATCGTTTACCGCTTTCTTACATATATTTTTATTATATATATATATATATATATATATATACTTTGTTTTTTTATTATATACGCATATGTGTGTGTCTTGTGTGCTTATATTTGTATAATTAATTGTTTGTAAAGTATTTACAATTGCAGAAGGGTATGATCAGTTTGTAGGCACTATGGCTTTGGACGTACACTAAAGTTGTACGTTTTATAGGGTACATCCTTTGAGGGACTTCCAGACGAGACGACTTCTCCAAGTGTTTATCCTTGAGCTTTCGAGGAACAAGAGGAGGTATATATATCTTCGCAATGAATCCCGCTCGACAAAACGGCGCCCGAGTCGCGCGTTACTCAGCAAGATTCCAAAAAAGTCTTGCTCTCTCTCTCTCTCTCTCTCTCTTTCTCTCACTTCGAAAATCTCTGTGATCAGGATTCAGAATAGTAAAAAACCCGTGTCCCGAACGCATCTTAAACGATGACCAGGGAATCGAATACGCGTTCACGCGACGACACACGATCTAAAATCATCCTTTCACGTTTGTTCTCACCCTGGTACGTATCTTAAATATGTTCGTGTCTGTTTCGTTTTTGCAACGCCGATGAAGAAAAGAAAAAGAAGCTAATCAGTACGTGTGATTCCTTCTAATTGATTTAATAGAAACGTAATCCTTATAACAGTCGTTGGTCATTAATCTTTTATCACTTTATTCCATCCTCCCCCATCGGAACAACGAAAAAAATAAAACATTTATATAAATTTGTCATGTTCGTCGAGAATTCAACAATTCGAAAATACGTAAAACATGTAAAGACCACTTCGTCGTCAAATAACTTTCTTAACGTGTAAATCCGTTGTTAGATCTTTAAACGGGATCCGGAGACAACGGTCTCCAGAGTCTCTATGTAATAAAATTCTAGAGAAATTAAAAATATTCTAATTAAAAAAAAAAAAAAACAAAAAAAAAAAACAAAAAAACATTGTTACTCGTACAATTTTCACAATCTCGCGTTTTTTCTCTCCTTCCGCTTATCAGCCCGTCGAAATTTTGCACCAGGACAAATCACTCGGTTGATTTCAAAGGCGGTATTCACAATTGTTCGTTCAAGTCCGTTTTGAGTGTATGCGGTATCGCGGACATACATACGTGTGTATAAATAAGAAATCTTCACTCGGTACGCGGAACAATTCTGAACATCGCTCTAAAGCAGAGTGCTTATTTGGCGAACAAACAAGGAATTCGATTGGTTGATTGGCCGAATTGATTAACGCGATCGGTTAAATTCGCGACAAGATTTGTCATTCGTTCGCTCGGTGGTGCGCACCCAGCTCGATAGTCTCATTCGTTTCACAATTGAACAACTACAAAAAGCAATTAGGTCGTTGTCCGACACGAGTACAGTCTCTCCTCTCTATGAACATTCTCTCTTCTATCGCTTAGCTCAATTTACAATATTTATTACAGATTGCACAAAACGGGGCGCCTCCGCCTCCTCCTCGCTCTCGCTCTCTTTCTGCTTCTCTCTCTCACACTTTCACACACACTCTCTTTCTCTTTTTCTCTCTTTCTCTCTCTCTTTCTTTTTCTCTACCTTCTTTTCCGACTTAAGTCTTCGCAATTCCTTCCGCAAACGTAATCAACGCAGACCCATATCAAGCCGGAAGCACGTGTTAACAATTTGATATGTTTTTCCTGTGCCTCGCGGTTCAGTTTCTCCAGATGCGAGAGTTCAAGATCCGCAAAATAAGCAGTTAAAAACATATAGCTAAGGTACATTTCGAAATAAGGACGCGTATATGTACACGAAAAAAGAAACAGAGAATATTAAAATCTTGCAGCGCGCGAGTAATTCTCTTCGTGAGTTTTGCACGGGGCAGATGAATCTGATGGATCGGTTTGTAAAACTCTGTTTACAGAAAAATATAATCCATTCCGTTAATTTATATGTACAATCCATCGTATCATAATTTTCTCTTTCTCTTCAATAAATTTACGAAATTGCGTCATGCATATTTTAATTGTCTTGTTTCTATTTCTTAAGACTCCTAGACGTTCGTTACCGTCATGTTAAATTATGATGTCAGAAGCAACAAACCGTGTAGTTGTTTTGTGCTATTTGTTGTGTAATGAACAAACTTTTTTACATATCATTTGTATATATTCGAAAATTGTGCTAAAATTAATCGAAAATCAATCGGATTCCGCTTCCAGGTTCACTGATTGAAATATGCATCTGTTTTGGCTGGAATTGTACACGTTTAAAGTGTGAAAATTATATTTATATTTTTGCATTTTGTAAGTAAAAAAACGTTAAAGTTTATTTTGATGTAAATTGCACGACACAAATTTATACGACTTTTCGCTCTCGACGTTACAATTAAATAACAATTGCAACAAGCATCCGGGAGTCTCAACCATTATCACACGTAAAACAAATGTAAATAAATTTCTAGGTTGTTTATGCTCGAAGAAAAACGATAAATAAATAAAAACGATTTTACACATGCTCGTCATTCTTTGCTAAAAAAGATAGACGCGCGGAACAAAATTGCCAACCCGTTGTGTAACGCGAAGGCGCATTTGTCGAAACCAATTGAGCGGTTTCATTTTTTTGTTCGACTACCAAACTCAGAATATTAGTCCGAAGAGGCAAGAACGCTCTTCTATCAGCGACGATATTCCTAGAATTTGAAATCGAAGAGATCCGAAAGACCTTCCTCGGTGCCTAATGAAAATGAGTAATCGTTTTCGGAGAGAGGCGGCTCCAAACTCAGCAGTTGTTCCCCAAAATCGAAAATACCCAAATCTGCAACAGAAGCGAGAGGAAATGATGGGCTTGTGACAATGTTTCATAAATTCATTTGCAACATGTTTATTCATTTATTTGCCGTAATACGTTACTCTAACTCAATTTTATTACAGATTTATTAATTATTGAGATACGAGCAGATTATTAAATAATTATTTGAATTTGAAAGCTTGACACAAAAAAGATTCTATAGTGTTTAAATAAACATTATATTCTGAGAGCGTTTAACTTGACAGTAATTACAAACAATCTTTTCTTACGCTAATTTTTGTGATACATCACAAAGTATTTTGTGTTTTATCCAAAAATTAGCAACATTATGAAGCGTTAAGAAAATACAATGCAATGTTGTTAGTTTCTAGAGAATTATAAGTTATTGTCTACACAAGCAGTTATTAAATATTAAGTGATTTCGAAAGTAACTAAAGCAGCAGTTTCTACGATAAATCGTTCGAATTATACTGTAAAAAAAAAAAAATAACGTTGATTTTTGAATTGCATCTCTTTCACATCTCAGATGTGAATATAGTTTTACTGAAAAAACTAATGATAAAAGAAAACATTTTCTGTGAAAAACCACGTCTTACATATTAACAGTATCAACGAGATTGCTTATTACGTTACATAACATAAATGAACACAATAAAAGAATGCCAATAGTTAGTGTAAAAAATGGACGTACCTTCGCGCGACATGAGCTTTGCTGTTTGAAACCGTCACCTAACTAGAACTCTGCCTGTGATGTGATTTTAATTATTTGAACACACAAGTCACAGCCAGAGCTCCATCAGGGTACGGCCATTATCCGTTGGTGAAAAGGCAGTGAAGTATTCAAAAGAAAGGCAATATTGTGAATTACAGAAGAGTGTTTAAAATCTCTGCCACCTTTCCTTTGAATAAAGTTTGTCCATAGTGATTATTTAGTCATAGCATGCGATACGTTCTCTCCGAGTGAGAAAAATGTGCAAAATAATTCTCTCTCAGTGCGATCACAGATAGTAAAGTATGTTCTGCGACACCATCAGCAAGAAAAGAACGTACGTAATATTTGGCGAATTGTTTGTAGTAATATAAAGACATAAAAGTTCAAAAATACTTTTATTACAAAAATAACTACATTTATCACAAAACTTACTTTGGATAGAGTTAGATTACATAACCCACACATTAGAGATTTTGCACAATTAATAATTAATTAGAAGCAAGAAAAGTAATAATAAAAAAAATTTTTTTTATATAAAAACCCAACAAAAATATGTAACAAAAATAACATGTATTAAAATATCGAAAAATAAATTATATATTGCGCATTCTGAACAATAACTTATTCTAATATTTGAAAAATAGTTTTTTTAATAATAAAAAACTATATTGTATTTACAAAATATATTATTGTGAAAAAAGTGCAATATATTTAATAATAGCAGGTACATTATGTGTAACAAAAAGAAAATAACATTGTAATTTTTGTATCTAGTTCTGTGCTTTATTTCAAAATGTTAAATCGCGCAGTTTAGCAATAGGCTTCATAATCTGCATACAAAAATTATTGAAATTCGAAAAAAATAATACACAAAACGAAAATATCACATTTTATCTTCTTCTAAAATCAAAATCAAATAAGTAGGCGCAAATTTGTATAAATAAAGATAATAAGATACAAAACGCCGTGAAAGTGTGTTCTTTCAAAAGTAAACAAAAGCTCATCTATTTTGAAAAGCTGCCTAAAGTTAAGTTCGAGAGAGCTACGCTTTCATTCAACCAACTGTTAATGCAGGATGTAAGGAAAGCTTGTTTGAAGCAAGCTAAACAGATAAGCAGCAAATCTTTGCAATCGTACCTGTACCGAGTTGGTCCTCCGGTTGGTATTTGCTGCAGCACATTGGTCCATAATCGTCGGATTGGCCTAGGAACGCGTCCTTTATGCTTATACCGGTAACAGTAGACATAGGACTACATGAACGAGTGTTCATGGAACTCTCGTAAGGTACTGGATCGACGACTCGCGCGTCGCTTTCTCTATTAACCAACAATTCGGGAGGCAAACAGGATATATCGGATTCTTTTGATTGAGGCACAGATTGCGTCGTCGCGTACCCGGAATAGGGTGACGTTTTGACCGCGGAATCGTCGGGGCACAGAAACACTTCTATCTCTCCGTTTTCCGACCTCATGTGCATTTGAAGCTGAAAGTTTACAAAAGAACAAGAACATACGTATGTAATTTACGCGAACACAAATTGTTCTTTAATATTCGCAGAAACACAACGTTAGCAAATATTGAGTTTCCACTCGAATTTTACCTTTTGTTGACCATTGGTGATGGGTTGCGGGACGTGGAGGGTGGCTTCCGGCGGTGCCTTCACAGCCATAATAGCTTGGTCTTTGTACATTGGGACTGAACGTAAATCGTGATACGTTACATAAGCGTATTGTCTATCCGCGCAGAGTTCGCGTAGATTCTTATCGGCACCGTGAATCAATCGATCCAGGGTGTTCTCTTTAGCTTCTAAGTCCGCGACCTCTCTTCTAAGATTGGCTATATCGTTCCGATTGTTCGGTAACTGACCGCCTCTGCGAAATAAGAAATTCAAACACCAATATAATTTCTCGGCTACAATATTACACAATGGCAGGACTTTAGACAGTGGCATTTATATTAACACGTACTTCCACTGGATATTATTTTTACTCTTCTTCTCTAAGATACCGATGCCCTCTAAGACATTAGTGATGTCGTATATACGACGCTTTTGCACTTCGAGCTTCTCCGACGCGATGTTCAAGTCCACCACGCCGTTCCGACTACTCTCCACCAGATGGATGAACTTCTTCGTGAGCAAACTCAACGATGTGTCGTATCGTGTCCTTTCTACGGTTTTACCTGCAATATATAACGAACAGGTCTTTCTTCGCACGGGGGGAAAACACGGGGGAAAAAGTCATAACGTAAAAATAAATATTACTTTTGGTAGGTGTGTGACCGGTCAGTGAATTCGAGCCGGATCTTCTGCGTTTACCTCTCGGCGCTTTGAAAGCGGACTGGCTGGGACCAGTTGTTCCCACTTCCAAATTCAGTCTTCTTTTCACCGCTTGAACTGATATCTGGAAGAAACAATTTCCGCGAATGCAACGAACATTTGAGTGAAAAAAATTCATTAAGTCTGCCAGGAGCGGAAAACATATTTTAGTCTCACCTCAGCTCGTGGTGGTGGTTGTGTCGGTTTCCTCGTTATCTGATAACAAGGTGTTTGCCCGTACTGATGATCTTGCAAATGAGGGCTTGGCGTTTCCTCTACCACTTTCTGCTGAACCTCGTCCAAGGATCCGTCATCCAAAAACTCTGTTTTTACTGCAGAAAAACGTTAATTCCGAGAATGCTGACACAAGACACTCGAGTACTTTCACCAGCGGGAACTTACGCTTAGTTTCCGCCATATCCGGTGTGACAGGCCTAGCTGGATCCTCGAGGATCACTTGTCTCCTTACCCGAGGCATCCTGGCGCAGTGTTCGTTTCTGAAACAAAAACAAAAAACACACACACGTGTAAAATAAACACGTATAAACACAATCAAAGATAAAGCAGTATATCAATATACCAATTATTTTCTGATTAATAATTTACACATAAAACGTTCGATACATCAAAAGCCGAATTAAATAAGAGTTCGATACGTGAAATCGAAGCAACTGACGAAACACAAACAGCAAACAGAAAAAGAGTGATACCGACGATAACGATACAACGGCCTCGCAATTGCACATAGGATTATAAATAAATCGACAAATCGTCACGCCCACACATCTCGGCAAAAATCGCGTTTCGTGCCGAGGCAGGAGATATCGTAACGCATCCGAGCGTTGTGGGAACATGAGGAAGCGCGCGGATCCCGTTGTCGCGTACGAACGGTAATCGTTGCAGGAAAGAAGAGGAGTACATATCGGGCGGGAGAGATACGCGACCGCGGCAGCAGTCGGCACAGACCTATTTCTAAGCACAGTCCACATTCTCGAACCCCGCTAATCGCTGCTGCTCGTCGCATGCATGTGGCGGCGTGTTACACGTGCGAGTGTCATTTTTAAATCCCAGTGAGTAATAAACTCGTTCTCACGCGCCGCTCCGAGAACGAGGCGCGAGAAAGAGACCGACGTGTCCGCACAAAGACGACCGTGTTTACACGCATGTGTTCAAGAGCAATAACGGAAATAATAAGGGCGAAGCGAGCACCGCGCGCAGGCAACTATGTTGCACGATGTTGGCATCTCTTTCTATGTCTGTTTTCTTTCTCTTCCTCTCTTTCTCTTTCTAGAAAAAGGCGCAATTGGATTGCGCGACGTTGGCGCTTTAGGTCGGACACGCACGAGAATCGAGTCCAATGAAAGTGGCTGCCAAAGAAAAAGAAAGAATGACGACGGAACTTGAAGAAACTTCGATTTCTATGCCTGATAGATAGATATATTCCGTCTGTATTCTTAAAACGAGACGAAAGAAATGAAAACCGCGTAGAGCGGAAATACGTGAAACGTGAATCATTTAAAGGTAACGACAGGTAAATCCGGAGAAAAGATAAACACGATGGAAGGTTTTTGACCGATAACTTTTTTTTTAAGCGTCTCGCCTTCTAAATTTAGAATTGCGCATTCGGTTTTCAAGAATTGAGAACGATGGCCTCTAGAAATAGCCACAAATATGAGAAAAGCAAAGTGTTTTTGTCTATTTTGCCAAGCCGCGGTTTTATATTTTTTTTTTTTTTTTTACGTACTAACTCGAACATGTAATTTCCGAGGATTCGACGCGAAAGACGATTGTATCACGAGCCGCAACGTCGATGATTGATATTAGCTTCTCAGAATTTTTTCCTAAGAGCGCGCTTCTTAACGCAAATCCGCATAAATAATCTCCACAAAAACCTTGCATTTGCATAACTTATGCAAATTTGATGAGAGCTGCAACCGATCCGTAACGGAAAAGTTGAATGCGCTTTCGTGACATAAAAATTCCAAGTTTCGCGATATAACATGCGTTACCTCGACGAGCGTGATTTCCGAAACACGAAGGAAGAAGGTGGTCACTCTTATCGCATTCAAATAAATAGACGAATTTGTCACAAGCGATATTTTTTTTGCTTGCAAGGTTGAGAAATTTAAAAGTCACCGAAATGGCGACTATATTGATACAAGCTAATTCTTGATTATTTTCTTAAAGCTTCAAGAACGTCAAGCACAGCTGATCGGCTCGTTATCTTTTAAAAGGCACGTATCGAATATTGTTCCATCATCATTCCGTTAATAAGTTCCGAAGTCGTTAATATCTTTCTTGATATTAACTCTTCTGGGACTTGATCGAAATTCCGATGGAATCTTTTGATTTACGCTAGTTGTGCAATTACGCGGTTATTTCTCCGGACTGAAAATACGATTTGCGTATCAAAAATTCAGGATGACAAACATAACGTGTATACGCTGTAAAATAGCGTTTTGGTTGTTGATGTGTGTCAACTGAAAGTGTTCGCGCGCGACATCGCGTTTATATCGCATATTCATCAGAAACTATAAATAAATGGATTACGTTCTCGAAAGTCACTCTTTATGCATGTATGCCTGTATCAGTAAACGTGTCAGTTAACGTCATGTCAATGGAGCTCGCGAGATGCAACCTTATCTCTCACACGAAAACTCGAATTCGACGCAGAAAAAGATAAATAAGTGTATTGCTCGAAAATCTACACGAATCTTAAATGTCAATGTTGCGACTTTGTTTCGTTAATTGTATGTATATTGATGCAATAAGAAATGTCGGATATCGGTTTTTTAAACAAGTAGAGATACCGCGGTAAAAACAAAGCGTTTAAGCGAGGAAATTAGTCAGAAATATCATATCGCAAGATGACGATCCGGCGAGTGAAACGTGACACGTACTTCAAGGAGCCCATTACTGCAAATACTTGATACGAGTCTGAGAAAGGACCCATGGTGTGCGCGTCTAGAGAATTTAAAAAAAAAAAGGAAAAAGAAAAAGAGCAAGCTCTCCGGATGAGATGACTGGTCTAAAGAAGCGAAAAGTCGTAGTCTTGAAAATAAATCTTCCGTGCTATCATTCTAACTTATTTAATTCTGACAACAGAAGAACTTTTGAACTTTGTAACTCTTTGATGTTGTGGTTTTACACAATTAAATGCAATCGTAGACAAATTTTAATCCGTTTTTCGTAATTATATAATTAACAATATTTCTCGTAAAAAAATATGTATTCGATGTTACATCCTGATCAGATGTGAATCAAGAAAAAACATTCAGAATCGATATTAAATTAGGAATACACGAAAAAAAAATTCAAGCAGTAGGCGAACTGATCAATCATAGGCAAGTTCTGAAGAAAACATCCCGGACGTTCTTTACATTGCTCGCCTGTGATTGGTCTGTTCGCTTACTGTTGAAGTTTTCCCGTGTCTCTCCGGCCTTACAACGCGTGAGGCACATTGCAGAAGAAGCCGGCTCCGAGAACCTTGCGCCGGGTGTACATCGGAGCCAGCGAAAGCTACCGGGGTCTCCCGAAGCCAATGGCAATGCGATTCGTGCTCAAAGGTTGGAAGCAGTGCACAAGAAAACCAAGTCATTGATTGGTCGCGTGTTATCTCGAAGATAAACTATCTGGTGAACGCTTCCATGCCGCATTCGGAAGCGAAAGTGCGCTCGGGCGCAAAGATAACGGCGGATTTTTGACCGAGAAACAAATCATGCTTTTTGGCACGAGGATACATCACCGAATTCGTTTATCCACGCGACGATCTCATTATCTTCTCGCGAGGAACAAAATTGCTTGATCGGCACGTTCTCGCCCATTGATTGGTCGTCGCCGTTCATGGGAACAACCCGAAGTCGGTCGTGGTGAGAGCACGTTGACGAGTGAAGTTTCTGCCAGTTGGCAGAATCGACAAAACGTGCGTCGCACCGAATGTCGATTTCGCGGTGTTCGAACGCTTGAGGAACGATAAAAGCACAATCCACTCGACTACTTACACGGGAATAACGATATGTCGATCACCGGCCGATCCGGCAATCTTCTCTACTTCACGGCCGGTCACGATGTGGGCACTAAACGCCGGTCTTCACGGTGCGCAAGAAACGCCACCGCACAGCGGCGGCGGTGGCGACGGTCGTCCATGAGAGACGTGCGCTTGTGCAAAGACGCAAAAACGAGTGCGCGACGTGTGTTTCGTGTGCACGAGGCTTCAAGCAACCAGATGTAGTGTGACAGACAGAGGGCCGGTCCCTCTTCGTTCTTGCTTGTCCTTTTTATTTCGCTCTTCCGCTGCCAGAGGTCTTAAATCGCGAGAGGGGGGAGGTCGATTGTGTGTCCTGAAAACGAGGTGAAAATTAAAAAAAAAAAAAAAGGAAGCTAATTCACTAGAATATCCGCGATTTCACACAAGTACGTCAGAACCTAGTGGAATTTGTTCACTTTTTGTCATTTTTATCTCGTCTCACGAGACGACACAACCCTCTCTCCTCTTTCGTCTCTGACTGACGCGGTCGAATTTTGTTTTCTTCCCTCACAACTTGAACACGGTTCACTCAGGTTTTGAATGATGGAATCGAGCAATATGTTTTACTTTCTTTTATTTCGCGTTCTTCGTATTTCTTGTCACAAACTGGCAGAACAATCGGGTGGCGCCGGCATTCTGCACTCACGTAACGCGTAATCAGCTGTTAACATCGATCGAAGGCCGCACGTTGCGGCCGGCGTCTCGACTGTCGGGATATTTCCCGAGTTTCTCTCGAGTAAATGAGACCCCGAAGGAGAGAGTTATACTAGGGGAGTCGATAGCAGTGATACGCGGCGGATGAGATACGAGCGGAGGAAAACCGCGCCTTTTAACTGGCAAAATTATCAATTTTCGCACATCTGTACGCGTTTCCCGGAGACGGTTCCGCGCGACTTCTCTTATCTCGTGTGTTTCTTCGCAAAACGGTGCTCGCAGAAAATTTTGAGAGTTTCGTCTCGTATATTTGTCATATCGCTCTCTCGCACCTCGTGTGTACGCAGCACTCGCTCGTGGGACGCGCATACCGACGCGCGTACGACACAGGAGATGGTTATGCGAGCGCCTCGCTTACGTACGCACGCCGGTACGAGCGCGGCTAGACCGGAGGGAGATACGCTCGCTTACGCGCGCACACACACACGTTACACACATACACACACACGTGCATCATAGCGGCCGACTCGTTTAAAGAGCCGCGACGGCACCGCCGGAACCCTAGTAAGGCGCGCTACAAAGGAAGGCAACGCTGTGTGACCCCGAGATATTTTTTGATGATGCTTTCCCTTCCTCCTCTCATTTCCGACGAAACACCTGAAATCGAACTTTCTATTAAATCTCGTGGAAAAACACGGTCGCGAGGAAACGTCGCTCGAGCACCGTGTGCTGACCTTTTCGCGGTAACACGCGGTAACACGCGATGAAAACGCAAAATACGCAAATTCGTCAATAACAACAACGACGACGACGACGATGCACGAGCATCGGTCAAAGAGCGAGGAAGAGAGAGACGGAAGAGTTGCGGCGCAAAGAGATTCGTATCCGCTTGCTCGCTCTGTCTCTCTTTCTTTCGCATTCCCCTGTTTTTTCTACTTACTTGGCTGCTCGCAAACGTGTGCGCTGACTGCCGCACAGTATTTTAAGACGGAGACCCGCGCTCTCTTCCGGGAGGAGATGCAGCAGGCCAGCACACGGTACGCGGCGCGCGTATCAGAGGACGGCGGACCCGGTCATCATCCCAGGTCCGGGTCTTCTCGACGAAGTCGCGTCCTAGCACTTTGGTGGCTCACAACAGGCCGGCGGTTGGACGGCAAAAATCGTGCCGGACGCGACGAATGCTTGGGACGACGGTCGACTAGGAAGACGACGAGCTCGCACGTTTCTCGTATATAACCTTCCTCGTCGTTCCAAAAAAAATGTATCTCTAATTATCGCGATCACTCGCTCGCTGTGTCCCTGCGACAACTCGATCCCGTCGTGATAGCGCGATCATTGTTGTTCCCGTGGTCGTCGTCCAAGTCGTCGTGGTCACAGTCAGTCGCATTAGTTCTCGTTGCATTACAACAGCTCTACGTACATGTACTTTGCAATTTCTTCCTGTCTCTCTCTCTCTTTCTCTCTCCCCTTTGGCATGTATCTCTTTCTCTCGCGCGTGCTGCTAGAGCACGGTGTCCATTTTCTTCGCGGTTCGATGCCGCCGCCACGATTTACTCTACGCACAGGCAGGTCGACGCCAGGCGATCGGGGCAGGTAGCCGGAAAACAGACGATCTCTTCACAACGGAGCGGAGCCCGAAAAATACGCGGGATCAGGAACGCTTATAGTACGGGTCGTGGTATTTAGGTTCCTTTTCACTGTCGGGAATGCGGCGTGGCGCGCTCGCTCGCTCGCTCGGCTCGGGTTTTACAGTGAGCCCCGCCTCGGCATGCTCGGTTCGACTCGGGCCGACCAAGCCGGCGAGCAAGGAGAAACGAACCTTCTCTCTCTCTTTCTCCGTGCGCGTCTCGAGGCGTCGCGCGCGCCACACACGAGGCCGGATCGTGAGAGATCCGAGAGCCGGTCGAAAGCCCGGGTGCGAGCTCCCCTGCGTTTCTTTTCAGCTGAAATACGGAAAGGCACCGGAGATTTGCCGTAGCGCGCAACTGGCCGGTGTCCACGAGCTGCGGGATGTGGACGGAACGTGTGGCCGTCCGCGTGCGCCGGTGGCCGCGATGCCACAATAGAGACGGAAATAAAAAGAGGGAAAAGAGTAAGACGCGTCTGCACCAGCAGACGAGGAGCTGGGTGTTGTGCGGACGTCCGGAGAGAGAGGAAAAGAGAGGAGAATTCTCTGAACGACGAGACGCGCACTAGCTCGTACGTCGACGTATTACGAGACCCGCGACGTCGCGTCGCGTCACGCTGCGCCGCCGCGTGCATAAGCGCCCGCGAAAAAGCGTGGACGCACCGCGGTGTGCGTGTCGACCGTTCTCTCGCGCACAACTGTCGTGCACGAGACGCGCGTGCGCCGCGAGCGTACGTAAGAGTGTGTGTGTGAACACGTTTGATGCTTCGGGGTGTGCGTGAGACGTACGATTGTGATAATGGAAGATAGCATCAGTGTTCGTGCGCTCAATGTCCTTGCTCCTTGAAACAACCTTGCAGATACATAGAAAAAAATGAGATTTTATCCAATGAATCCTCGTCATTACGAATTTTCCGGAGTTACTCGGCTGTCCAATCGCGAGTGATATTTTAAAATAGTATAAACACTCTATGTATACACAATACTCTCTTGTCAACTTACCAGGTCAACTGCAAGAAACGGCTGGCGTTTGACAGCTTCCCTCTGTCAATGGTAGTGCGCACTCGTTGACGATTCAGACGCGTTCACGCGCGAAAGGCACTCGTACAGATCGACGATTCCGGAACGCGTCGTTCCTCAACGCCTTTCATAAGTGCGCGCGCTCGCGACCGGACGGCAAGTTCTTCGCGCGACAGCGGGTAGCAGCAGCGATTGTCCGTGTGTGCGTGTGCTGGCGTGTCGGTGAGACGCGCGTGCGGGCCGGTGTATCGGCCATCTGCCGGTCGCGCGCGACAGCTGAAATACGCGCGCCAAAACCGTCGTCGGCGCGCTACCTCTTCTCCGTGAGGCCGCGCCGCCACCAGCTCTCCTCGGCGATGCGATATGCGATAGGTCCGAATTGTCACCGTATGATGTCACATTCGCCCGCGCGAGATATCCCCAAGCAAATATCGTTGAACTGCCTTTCTTCTTGTACGAGAAAACTGCTTGATAATCACTCGATAACATCGGCTTGTTATTGTAATTAGGAGCGCAAATCTGTTATCTTACACGCGTGATCGCGCTTCCCTAAGGATCACGAAGCGCCGACAAGAAACTCGCACGAGCGTCCGAACCGATCGCTAACAACCATTGAGTTTGCCCGCCAAAACTCGAGGCATCCTTTCCCCGCCAAGCATCTGCCACACGGACGACAACAGTATTGTCGTTCGGAGAAGTCTCTGCGGACGCTTCGCCGACGCCGTCGTCGGGAACGTGACGCGGTTAACTACTCTCGGCACTCTCGTACGCATTCCCGCGTTTCCAGAACACACTATTACCATACCGGTCCGCCATGCTCGCGGGTGTTGGCGAACAAAGTCTGAATCTTTGTGTGTGTCTCTCTCTCTCTCTCTCTCACTTTTTCCTTTTCCCTTTATCTCTACAGGTCGCCGATATCTAGTCCCTTTAATCCGGGCCTCATGGACTTGGCACACTGGATCCGGCCGGACCAAAGTAGGTAGGGTGACAAACAATGTTACGCAGGCTCGCGAATTATGCAATTTAGTGACGTATTAATGTGGCGACCGTACGAGCGCGCATACATTCACGCGCGCTTTCGACGATCCTGCCGAACGTACTGATGTTCCCCGTTTCTTGCTCGTTCTTGTCCGAAACCGTGAGCGTACGCGATCGTCCCTTCCTTCGCGAATGGAGGGGTATTCAGTTGCAGGGCTGTAGCTGAACGTAACGCGAACGGGCCCTGTGAACATTGCATCCGGGAGAGAAAATCGAGGGATGTAAAAATAATAAATTTAACGCCAGTATAAACTCTCATGTATACTTCTATTTTTGAAATACAAAATTGCTGTTGATCTCGCTTTTATTATTTTAACAGAAACATAATGATCATCAAGATCATCTGTTATAGAAAACACAAAGCTTTCTTGTAAAAAAAAGTAATTATTACGATTATAGTTACTTTTTACGGTTAAGTTTCATTATATTAAATTTATTTTCTTACACACAAGCAACAGATAAATGTGAAATAAACAATTGGAATGGTTTTCTTCTTGCTATATTATGCAAGTAGAGAGAACTTACAAACGTATAAAAAATATATAAAAATAAGATTATTATATCTTAATTTTTCTCCTCTTAAAACATACTTTCTATATCTTATATCAAACTTTTTGTTTTAAAAAACCTGAAGAGTTGTCTTGAAGTTTCATGTGTATCTGATAAATACTCTTAAGACTTAAAAGAAAATATTAACGCTGTCGCAGCAGGAAAGCATTGCATAAATTGCATTGTAATATATTAAAGCTGAATGGAGCTTGTATTTGATTTTATTATTTCTTAACAAAAAAACATATTTGATAAACACATTATTAATAAAGATCTTTAAAAAAAAAACTGTCGCGATGAAATGTATATCCGTGACACTGCATTCCTGCTGAAATCGGATATATCCCGTCGAGCCCCGTACTGTCGAACTACGCTTTTCCGGGAGTTCGGAAAAACTTCGTACATGCCTGAGTTAGGTCAAGCCAAGAAGGGGCCCGGTGCTTTCTTCATAACGTATTTATTTGAACCCTACAAAGCAAGTACAAAAGAATCGTATCCAATGTAGACCATAGGGGAGGGCGGCCTCCCTTCTTGCCTTTCGAGAGACAGCGTCTCCCTTCGCTTTTCTCTTCAACCCTCTGTTTAAAGCCGGTCTCATCCCCACTTTCTCAACTGGTTTTAAAGCGTGTCTGTAATCGTGCTGCGCGAGAAAACGTCGAGACGACCTGACGTGTTCTGATACACGTCGCAGTCATATGTCGACGATCACGAAGACCTGAGGTTGATCCACCTCCGGACGATCAAGTATTTGCATCGCCGAGTACGTGATCGCCTTCACCTCGGCACCTTGCGTGTGTTTTCCAATCGTGAATTCTTCGCCGTACGCGATTGTCTTGATTTTGAAGTTTTCCTTGTCAAATTCAGTAATCTTGACCTTCTAATAACAAATGTGGACAGATTCGTATCTTTAGTTACGAAAGGAAACGATGAGGATAGAGAAATTTTGCGACTCTTGATTAGCGATACTTGTCTCATAATTTTTAGATTTAGCTTAAGAAAATTCAAACTGTTGTCACAATTAATACAAATGACAATGTAATTTTAAACCAGATAAAACTAAACATTCAAAAATGGTGACTATAAAGGAATTAACGAAGAATTCCCGTTATTTTGCAACTAATTTTTTTATACATCTTGTGTGTTCACACATATAATTACTGATATACACATGTAAGAATATCATATATTGATAAATTAGACATTATTTATTGCTACATAATATAATTAAGTTTAATATACAAAAGACACTTCAAATATGGTTGTATTATTAAATGTATTATTTATAAGAGAAGAAAATTATTATTTAAATTAAATTACCTTGGCAATAAGATAAGGCTCCGCGCAAAACATGAAGAGCAGCTCGTCGAGAAAGTTGTAGAGCAGACTCATCATATCAAAGCCCTCAGCTTCCACATGATGCACCTGCTTGATCTCCACTCGTTCCAGGTCCGTCATTAAACCGAACATGGCCATCGCGCATTGTTCGAAAGTCTCCTTCAACGTGTCGCCCCACGCGTGCAATCTGAGAGCGATTTATAAATCGTATTGACGAATTCAATCTTCATCAGAATCACACGAGTTTTAAAACGCTAGTTTTCTAATTATCTGTCTATCGAGCCTTCTATACACAACGGATGTTCGAGCACTTTTAGGTTAGTCACCGATGTAACCTACAAAAGCCGGCCAACGCCGGTCAGTGTTTCGATATCTGAATTTAATACTTACTGCACATCTGCGGTGTGATCGAGATCTGAAACAATCGGAAATTTCTCTGTAAACGATTTTACATGCAAAAGTTTTGACAATACCATCATTTTCGCGAATGTTGCGTCAGTCGGGGAGGTTGAGCGACAACAAAGATTAGATATCTAAACGTGTAAGTTCACATGCTTTCCGTTTTGAAAAAGAGTGAACGAACCACATTGACAGTAAACAACACGCGAATAATACTTACATTCATATTTCACAGGCGGTATATCGAGATCCTCTTCCTGCAGCTCGGCCATGATTGCGCACAGCTGATTGTCCGTCCGAGTCTCCCACGTGGTTGACGCGATCAGCTGATTCACTGATGGGTTTAATCAACGACAACGTAGTCGGCGTGGGTGAGTTCACACCGGCCAGGTGGCGCTACTTATAAGCGAATCACTTTGCGATGCTTGGCAGATGTATCGACTGAACCTGTGCGCGAGTTGCATCACGACCACAACCGCTGAGATTGGATAATACCGACCGACCGCAGAGTAGAGAAGAGATGTGCGAAACGCAGTCGGAAATCAAAGGACAATATATTTTGCAACATCCAACCGTTGACAAATCTCCGACGGCAGATCAATTATCTTTTGGCTTTTGTGTAAAAGATGCAATAATAGAATATACTCGTGCTGTTGTAAAAAAAAAAATATATATATTGCCAATATCTCTCTCGAGCTCTCTACAAACATTTGTTTTTTATCCTGTCTGGATTATATTTTCCGTAATATTTGTATTAGTAGAAATGAGACACATTTCGAATATATATTATTAAATAATATTTTATTAATATATAAAATATTATATATTATATATTAAATATTATTATATATTATTATTATATATTATTATATATTATATATTATATATTATATATTATATATTATTATTATATATTATTATTATATATTATTATATATTAAATATTATTCTATATATACATATTAGCGCATACTTTTTTTATTATCTGATATTTCTTTTTAGATATTTTATAATTATTTAACGTATAAAAAACTCGGGAAGTTTAGGTCGATCGGGTTTTGCTGCGTCGAAATATTATATGATATAAACACAGTGTCACTGTTGTTTTACGTGCGAGCGAATTTCCTCCGCCATCGCCGCCCGATCGTTGCACCTGTTTCGCGGACCTAATGCGGATCGTTATTCGTAATTATACCGTTCATTGTGCAACGAAGCGCAGTGGTGCGCGTCGCGCTTCTGTGTGCGTTTCATTAGTGGTTTACGCGCGGTGGCTTAGAAGCGGTCACTGTTGAGTGAACGGCGATCGGCATAAACAAGCCACCGCATTACTCGAGGACCTACATATCTTTCGACCGAATCAACGAGCAGGGGCATTTTATCGTTTAGGTCCACGGACCACTGATTGCAATTCAAAATAAATAAATAGACTCGCAAGGCATTAAAAAAAAATATCTTTTTTTGCGATCTATTTAATAAAATAAATATGAATAAAAAAAGGATCTTTAAGAGGACGTTGAAGTGTCTGCAATAATCACATCAGCGATAAGTCTATAGTTTAGAAAGAGACAAGAATTTTGTAGAATTTTTATTTTAATTAATAACAAAAGTAAATAACATAAGAAGAAATACAGTACAAAGTCCATGGATAAACTAAGGTGTTACTAGATGCAGGAGGGACGTAAATGCGCGCACACACGCTCGTTCCTCGCAACCGAGGAGAAAAAGACGCGTCTGTCTTCGTTTTTTAATCCGACAAGGACTCCCCGCTTATTTTTTTTTTCTTTACCTTCGCAAGGAATCGGTTGCACCGTCGCTCGCGCGCTCATTGATCCGCGCGAGTGCATTTATGCAGATTATAAGCACACGCGCGATTTGTGTCAAACGAGCATGATGTCGGACGCTCGCAACTGTTTATTGCGCGATTACCCGCCACTAAAATTCGCGTGATTGTATTTTTGTTCGCTTCTCCGTAATGTGTGAATAAAAATCTGTTTCGCGTGCCATTAATTACGGCGTTCGTTCGTTATTTGCGAAGCGGAATACGGAAATAATAATGAGCAATTGCGAGACACACTAGCATTTAGTTAATTCGTGGGAGAATACGCGCGCGCTCTCCCCCTTTTATTATCTAACACCGTCTTATTATGCCAGCTGTGTGTCGCATGGCACACTGTTGCGCGCCAGATGTTACGTTTGTTATAGCAGGCAACTAAGTGTAGCTTGCCGCACCCTTAAGTAGCGATGCCGGCCACCTTGTGTGACAATAAAATTAGAAACACGTGGCTCTGGAAAAGCCCGTTCCGAGGAGAACCTATTCTTAGTTCAGCTACTTCAAGAAAACTTCACCGACACGACGATTCTCTGTGTCGCAATTTCGTGTGCGACATATAAACGAACAATACGACAATAATTATTGTGGAAGAAAATCACGCGAGATATAATTAACTCGAAAAACAAACTTACTAACGTGCCAAAAAAATTTACGAACAAAAATTTGACACAGAAACTTAATACATAGAATACATATATACGAGTTAATATATATACACAATATTTTAATTCGCTCTTTTCTTCTCTTTGCTTCTGAATAAAATAAAAGCGCGCTAGCGTGTGTCACTTTGTTAAGAATCCACGTTTGTCATACGAGGTGGAAACACGTAAATGAGAAAGGGATCTTGCATATTCTCGATCTGCGTCTTACAGTGCGAAGTCTCGTCGTGAGTGGATCTCGTTTTTTTTACGGCATGTTTTCCATCCAATCTAGAGAGAAAACTCATTTTTCTCGCGTCGTGTTCGACGCGATGTGTTCCAAGGGCAGCTACTTCGCGCGCGCATTCATGATCTGGTCCCGATTCCACATTGCGACTAGATAAACAGTGATGACGCGATCGATCGCACCTGCGCGATCGCCGATATCGCGCAAGAGAGTTGCGTATATATGCACGCAAGGTCGCAAGGTTGCAAGAGTCGCCCACCCCCAAGAATATCGATTACGAGACGATCTTCCTGTTGTTAATAAAAACCTCTTCCTGATGCACTTGGTTCTTCGTCGGCGATTCATAATTGATCAACTCACAACAACGAGGCGAATAACGATTACATTAGATGATTAGATCGAAGATCTGTCTGTAGGTTTTTTTTTCTGTTGTGTCAATACGTAATGTTTCATCTACAGTTTTGTTTTAACATGGAGAGATACCCGCTGATGGCGGGTAGCTTTAATGAGCTACCTACTCTCGAGTTTTTAATAACGGCTATTATATGAACACAGTGATGGTTCACGTTGGTATCGTAACAGCTATTGTTTCTCGCAAATAGTATTTTATTTAAAAAAAATGTCTACCTTTAGATTCTTAGATAGCGATTAGCGTCTATAAGCGATACTTGCATCATAGATGGAAGGACATATAAGATTGAGTGAAACCACGTTGACTACGCGGAGAGGGTAGATTTCTCAGAGATCTTTATAATTAACGTAAAAAAAAAAAGATAAAAAAAAAAAAAAAACTAAACGAGAGAGAATCTAAGACGAAAGCGAGAAAACTTTTCCTTCTTTAACACAATAAATCTCTCCTCGAGAAATGATGAAATCGGATCGGTTTCTCTTCAATAACACGTTTCAGCGTTTTCTTGCGTCTGTTTTTCGGCCAAAACATAAGTATACGTCTAATGGTCACTTTAAATTGCGGAAAGATACGCAAGTGTTGGAGAAAGAAACATCTTGCTGGTTCGCAGTTCTCGGAACAGAAATCGCACTACGGCGCTCACAGAGCAGCAATGAGATCGAGCGCGACTCAATTATATCGAACCCAAGATGCCTATGCTATGACAATGAACAGATCACAAAGAAGAAACAATAGATTTTTAACGAGAAATGACCTTAGCTGTGCCTACACACAGACCTCGGAATTATCACGCTGCGCTTTCCTCGCCATTTTTGACTTGCCTCGCATTTTTTCAAACACAAAGAAAGAAATTTTTTTCACAGAACAACATTATATGAGAATTGATTTTTATTTTACTTATCATATTTTCTCGTTTTATATTTTTAACATTGTCTCTTGAATATAAGTTTTTAACAATTGAACTGAGACTTTGTTTTACTATATTTTTAAACAATATACTTCAAAACTAAAATTATTACGATACCGAATTTTTCAAATAAATGGAAACTACAAAAATAATTAGTTTTTATTACTAAACAAACTTTCCATGGGATTAAGTCGAGAATTTTTAGATCCTAGTGCGGATCTTATTTACATAAAGTGGCAGAAAGAACTAGACGTCTTGTTTGTTGTATCCCATTTTTTCCGAAAACAGCGTCCCATCCCAAACAAAAGAGCCGCAATCGCGTTTCCCGTCGCCGCTGACCGAGTGCGACTGCCGTTGCTATTCCTCGCCTCTCACGTGTCGGCGCGCTTTAATGACATGCAATTTTGCAACATATCTTTGCCGAGTCCTTGGGCCGGGAAACTATATAAACCGACTGTTTATAATTGGCCAGACTAGCCACCAGGATTTTTAACCAGGCAAGATGTCGTTCTACGCGCTCACCGTCTTCTGCGCTACCGCGTTCGTCCTCGTCGCGGCTCAAGACCTCGAGCTTCGTAAGTCCTTTTGTTCAGCCATCATTTTTCTCAACCTTTCAAGGATTGTCTCCGTAAACGAGTCAAATTAGTTCGCGTTTAAATCATTGCTTCTTTCAGTCTTGTATCGCGCATAGTTAAAAAAAAAAAAATCACAACTTTGTTAATATCGAGAAGAATTTATGACAGTCTTGTATGTCATAGAAAGTGTGTCACAAACATAAGTAATAACTTTTAATTTTTTTTTTTTTTTACGTACTGATGATTTTTTAATTTCTATACAAACAAATCGTTATAGTTTGATTTCATATAGAGTAACTTCGGTATGAGCCGCACCTATCGTAAACTTAATTTATCAAATATGATTGCGCTACTTACTACGTTGATAAATTACCTAAACTGACGATAATTTCGGTAATTGTAACAATAAACAGATGAAATCACAACATAATACTAATATAACATAAAGGCACATAACAAAGT
>QVOB01011085.1:0-42234 GCA_014839585.1 Pseudomyrmex concolor | reverse complement strand
ACAAAATCTTATTTTAATCTTATTCTAATCTTATTCTAATTACGTGTACGATGGTCATAATGGACAAAAATTCTTATTGCATTGCGTGTGCGATGGTCACAATACAAAATAGCTAGATAGGAAAGAGATAAATAAATATAGATAGGGAAGGAAGGGAAGGAGAGAAAGAGAAAGAGAAAGAGAAAGAAAGAAAGAGAGAGAGAGAAAGAAAGAGAGAGAGAGAGAGAGAGAGAGAGAGAGAGAGTGTGTGGGTGTGTGGGTGTGGGTGGGTGTGAGTGGGTGAGTGAGCTCTTTGTCTAATTGTAAGAAAGAAAAGGTTCTTATCACCACAGGTGTCCGTATCCATGCTATTTTCCTTTTCATCCTAAAACTGCTCTCCATGACTTTTAGAAATTACGTATAAATCTTAACACAAATTAAATTAAAATCAATCTAGAGAGCTAAATCGGTCACTGCTACTCTTAACGCGTTCAAAGCCACGCAAATTTTATGTTTTACACTGAAAACCACAATAGAATTTTCAATAGAATTCTAAATACATAATGATATTGCATAATATGGTTAAATAATCATGTCCTTATCAATACTGCATTTATCTCGCAAGTGGCCCCTAAAGTACACTCGGTTACTCTTGGGTTGCGTTAAAAATTTGAGTTGGTAATATTGTCTATTATAGTTTACATGACATATCATAGATTAACTTTCTTGAGAATTATGTCATAAAATTTAAAAAAAAAGGAGCGAGCGTATCTATTGCAAAAATGTTAAAATATGTGTTTGTAAAATACATATTTTAAAATTAATAAGTTACTTTAATATGTGTAAAATTTTAAAATATGTCACAAAAACAATATCAGAAATATGATATAAAATTGCACGAAAAAGTAACTACTTATTGCAAAGGTTGCAATGATCAGCCTTATTTCTGCTTGAAATGTTTTAACATAGTATATCACAAAATAAAAATGTTTAATTGTTGAATAGTGCTACTTTTTACTTCACAATGTTCTTTAGTTATCTATGTTTCTCAAAAGTTAGTAATCGACCATGTTTATTTTATTTTAATCATTTTATGATTTTAAAAAATTAGTAACAGGTGTAAAATTAGTAACAGTAATAGGTGACCACTTTGATGTTCAATATATATCAAGAAATGATCATGTGACTGTATTTTCAGATTTCTCCTGAACTGATATACAGAGATGAATAGAAAAACGATTAGATCATTTTTAATAAAACTTTTTTTTTTTTATCAAGCCTGCTTATTTTATCACCTAAATATCAATATTCTATGATAAAAATTGATTTTTATATAATTTTACATTTGAACGAGATTTTAACAAATTAATAAAGTAAAAGAATCAGAAATTTAAATAAATTATCTGTCTTCCATATGTCTTTTGTTTTTTTGTCTATTTTCACATAGTTTTTTTTATATGAAAAAAGCAAAGACGTGGAGATATATTTTGTAGGGATATTTCTTTGATCTACATACTTCCCAACTACAACTTAAAATAATGTCTCTTAATTCATCATGTTTGCGCTATAGAGCAAAGACAAAAAACAAAAAAATAAATGTTTGTGAGTAAAATTTTCTTTTGAGAGAGAATTCTTTTATCATTACATACACAATATGTCTGACAAATAACTAAACTGAATTTCTATTATAGACATTATAGGTAGTGTACTTTGGACGCTTAAATGCTTTAAACATTACACAGTGGATCGAACTGCATAAAAATGCGGATATAAACTCAAAAACTTTCCTCGAATCAAGTTTGTAATTTCATAGTTGATTACTTGAAATGTCATAGAAATAGTATATAACTTTCATTTTCAAAATATTGTTGCAACTTATGCGTAAAATAACCATAACTATAAACTTTATAAGTTAGACAATTTTAAATTTCTATTAATGTGTTTATATTTAAAACAGTATATTTCTTTCCCCTTATATTGTCACACCAACTTTTTTTACAACACTTGTACTATTCTTTAGCTTAAAGAAAATCCATAACTGAATTAAAAAACAGTACATATAAGTTAATTTGACAATTTTATAATGTTTCAAAAATTCCCGATTATTAAAGTATAAATTAACTTTTACAAAAAAACCTTATAAAAGGAGATATATGGCAAAAGGATCTTGTGATTCTATTACGTTTCAGCTAGTTTGTTATATAAGGTGCAAATTGTTTTTGAAACTTTGTTTTATTGATTTTTCGGTGATTAATATAGCACTATTAACAAATAAAGATTCTTTTTTTTAAAGAAATTTAGATTCTACTATAACTTATAAAGAAAAATTATTTGATTTTGTTATAGAAAGATTACATTATTGTACAATTGAACATTTATTAAGTTATACATTATAAAATTTTTTAAATGTGTTAACGTTTTGTCATAATTTTTGTCATCGCGTAGAAGTGATGACAGAATGATATAACGAAATGATCGTAAATATGTTTTTTATTTTTTCGAAGTTTTTAGATTTTTATAAATTAATATTTAATCTAAGTAATGAAATTAAATGCGGTTATAAGAGCCGTTTGCAGGATGTTGTGCAGAGAATGTGCTTATATATGTATATATATATATACATATGTATATATATATGTGTGAATATATATAATATTTGAATTGAAAATTCAATTTTTTTTCCTCCATATAGGATGCTAGAGATGCTAATCTCCGGAAAGCCGGAGATTCCAGGTTCGTCTCCTGGCTGAGGAGTTTTTTTCGCAATATTTTAAGATTAGTTAGGGGGTATACGGGGGTCCTTCGTATACGTGGTGAAAATCTAGCATCCTATATGGAGAAAAAAAAATTGAATTTTCAATTCAAACACACACATATATATATATATATCAATTCAAACACACATATATATATATATATATATATATATATATATATATATATATATACTATACGTATATACATATATGTGCACATTCTCTGCACAACTTCCTGCAAACGGCTCTTATAACCGCATTTAATTTCATTATTTATTGTTAGTTTAAAGACTACAGAGCTCGACGATTCGTCTTCTTTATTATTAAGTCGTTAATATTTAATCTTTCTACAACAAAGTTGATCAATTGTTTTTTATAAGTTATAGTAGAATCTAAAGTTTTTTAAAAAAAGAATAAATCTTCATTTGTCAATGTTACCATATTAATCAAAGAGAAATCAATAAAACATAAAGCGAAAGAAATTTGTACCTTATGTGAATCACTTAAACGCAATAAAATCACGCAAGTGATGAAAAGACAAAACAAGATATGTTCATATCCCGAGACATTAGAAATGTTATTATAAGAATTTATACGCTTATACTCAATTACGTACTCTCTCTCTCTCTCTCTCTCTCTCTCTCTCTCTCTCTCTCTCTCTCTCTCTCTCTTACACACACACACACACACACACACACATCGTCCCTCGATAGTCACCCCGTACCGCCCACCCTCGCGAATATCCCTTTAGCCACCGCTCGAGCTCGCTGGCGGCTCGTACATGCGCCGCGATTATCGATGTCGCTGACTCAGTGCAAAGAAAGCTGCACGCACAGTGGCGTGGGTGAACGTCAATTTATTATTTGCCGTAGATACAACGGAAAAAGTTATCGGAGCAAACTTGGTGGAATTCGACCGGGAGAAAATTCACGTTCTTGGCTTGCACGCGCGCGCGCGAATACCGGTCTTTTCGAACATATCCGTAACACGCGCGAGATTGAATAAAAATCTGAGAGCACGCGGAGACGTTTATGGCGCTCGCAGGGAACATTCTCACAAAGGCACTCGAACGTTTAGTGCACTTTGGTGCACGATACGTCTTCTATTCGCGTATAAAAGTAGTACGAGAGCGGACTGCGGGCCATCATTCGCAGAAGCGCTGCGCGTCAACTCGAGAGGGAGGGAAAGAGAGAGAGAGAGGAGAGAAAAGCGCGAAAAAAAGAGCGATTCTTCACTATCCCCGAGAGCGCGTTCCGTGGGATACGTTCGGATGGTGGATGGCGGATAAAGCGCCCCTAAAGCCCAGTTTCGGCAGAGCAAACAACCCGTAACTCAGTGAGTGTTTATGAGGGGGCCAGTCGTAAAAATACGAGGCGAATCGGCCACGTTTCTCGTTCTCTCTCTGTGTTTCGACCGTTTAGTCTCTCGACCCACCCCGTCGAACTTTTCCACGGATTTTTCTCGCGACGTTGGGACAAAGACGTGCGCGCGCGCGAACGACCGACAGAAACGCGAGAAAAAGTCGGTCCGTGGGAGGGCAAGGCCGGTTGGATGAGCGGAGTTTTCTACCGCGACGGAGCGTGTTCCCCGATCGTAAAACTCGGTCCTGATCACCGCTACCAATTATCCCACCGTTATCCGAGTGTTATCCGAACGTTATCCGGGACGTTATCCACCCCCGCCCACTTCGTGCTCCATAGAAGAACCCTCTCTCGCCATCATCCGAATCACTACCGAGCCCTTGAACCCTACCCGAGAGAAAGAGAAAATGGTTCCACCCTAAACACGAAGACCCGTTGTTGTCGCCTTTTACTGCAAACGAAGTGATTCTCTCCTCGTAAAACACGCGTCGTCTTTACAGATTATACCGACGAAGGAATATGTCTGATAAAACAAAACAAAAAAAAGAGAAAGACAACACGACGCGATCGAAACTTCATCATTTGTTTTTTCCTCGTGCGCGAGACACGCTAAAAAATCTCCTGGAAAATTGACAGTTGTACCGAGTTTGTCTGACTGTTCGCGCATATAAATTGGCACATCGTAATAATAGTTTCTAATTCTCACGAAACAAAATGATCGTCGGATATTAATCAGATACGCAAGAGGGAAGTGAAATTTTCAGCATGAAATAACCGATAATCGAATTACGAAACGATCTGATTCGAAACGACGGATGTTGCGGATTTAACAAATATACACACAACGCCACAGGTTTCATTCGATTGAAATGTTTCGCTTTATCGAAGAAATGCTATTAAGAATGTCCGAAATTCGCGCAAAGAAACACGTTAACTGTTAATTGAATTTCCATGCTAGCTGTACGTAGATATAAACACAAACGTGTGTTATCAAAGTTTCGTTTTAAAAAAGTTTGATTTGTCTTGATGTAAACACTTATAGTATTATATGATGTTTTAGTAAGAGTTTATGTATATGTAAAAATAGAAATTAAAAACATATAAAAAAACAAATAAATAAATAACGATTTTCAACCATCACAAGATGAAAAAAAGAGTAATTAAAAATTAAAGTAATTAAAAAAATAAAACAATATTTTGTCTTATAATATTGACCGTATGTTATGTTGTGTAGATCTGTATTGTGTGTTGTAGACAAGTTTGATGTGAGTTTTTCATGTGTGTATATTAATCTTTGAAATGAAGTAACACATTACCGGCTCGATTACTCTGGTCAATCATTGGTTGAACAATTCTACGTCTCGCATTGATAAACCTGAAACACACAAATGCAAAATATATTAGAATATATATAGAATAATATATAGAATAATAGAACAATCGATACATGTTAATTGATATATTTAATACACAAAGTAAAACATTAATGTAAGATTAATTTAATTTTTCGATTATTTCTTGTAAAAAAACTTATTCGATTATTTCTTGTAAAAAAACTTATTTCTTGTAAAAATATTTTTCTAACTAAATATACCAAGTATAAAAAAATCTGATGGGTTTTTAAAATTGGATTTATTGCTGCAGTTTGTAAATGACAATTTTTTTATTTCACACACGTCTTCGTAAAAAAAAAACTTGTACAAAGAATACCCGACACGATTCGCTGTCGTCGTAACAATGAGGAAAAAGCGCGGGGTAAGTGGCGCGGGAGATGAGCAAGCAAAACCGGAAAAATTCGGTAAGAAAAAAACGGCATCCTCGATATGTCATTAGCCGCGTTGAAGAAGCTTCCATGCGAGCGCTTTCCAAACAATAGATCTGCGGTCTGTTTCGATGTTGGTCGAGATCCAAGAGGGTGGTGGGTTCAATATAGTGTGCGATAGGAACAGAGGAACGCCGATGGAAAGAGCGAGAGAGAAAACGGGAGCCGTAGGAGAACGAGCGAGTGGAAGGGCGTACGTCAGCCGACGTCAGCGTCGCGGCGCCCTAATGGGCGCAGACGCCGGAAGTGATTGGGTTTCTGCTCGACTGACTCGAGCACACCCCTCCCGCCCGCAGAATACTCGGGGTTTACCCACCGAGGGGAGAGGGAGAGAAGTTAAGGAGGACGTAAGCAAGTCCCGAAGAAGCGATGGCACCCCCTCTTGTTTTGCAGCACATCTTTCTTGCTTAGTCTCACGCCTGGCCGACTCCCAAGAGAGTCTTATGAATAATAATTATTAAACTCTCATCGAGCGTCTTGCTCTCGTCGCCGGATGCACGTGGCCATTGTCGCAGTCGAGGCCGCAGACGGTGCCGCAAAGTCGTTCAGCAAGTCGCCGTAAGTTAAAGGAGCTTCGTGTCCGACTGACTGAGTGGCAAAGGATGACTTCACAAGCGATTAGCGTACATGCGCACGGAGGCGTGGACGTGGCCATGAATTTTGATAATAACCGCCGATCGGATAATTAAATGCTTCGTCCGAGCGACAAGTGATTACGTACCGATTATACGTTGCGATAATATTAATACCAATATCGTAATTTTAATTCTGTATGTCTGCTTTCTCTTTCTCAAATTTTTAATAAGAGAGAAAGAACACAGTAAAGCTAAATCTATCTGTTCAGACGAGAGTATCTTTCTGCATAAAAAGAACGTCAAAGTTACAATCGTCGAGACACCGGATATAGTAATAATATACGAAACGCGGCAAAGCTTTGCGGTATAATGCAACGATAGGTACGTGGCTCACTTCAAAGTCAAGGCCTCGACTATCGTTAGATGAAAGAGTATCGCCACGCGAGCACGAAGCCGAGGGACAGAGCTTCTCTCTAGCCCCCGGATACTCCTAAGCGCCTCTGGTTCCTCTCTTTGGCGAGGTAGGCAGCGTGTCACAGCCAGCTGACTACCGCCAAAGCACCCCCGCCCTTCCACTCTAGCAGCCACCGCCGCCGCTGAAATATCGCCCGAACAATGGCGCGTCACCCCCTCCCCTCAAACCGAAACGAGAAAGAGAGAGAGACAGAAGGGGAACGCGGGCAAAGAGGGACGAAAACGGTGGGCGACTGCCCGCGTTTCACGAGGAAAATTTTACGGTCGACGTAACGCGCGTCTCACTCACGCCTCTCTTTTACAATCGTCGAACAGAGAAACTTTGCGTAGTATAAAACCTCTACGTCAGCAATTGTTACGTAACTTCGCTTTCTCTCTGCAAATCTTTTGTAATCTAATTCTGAAAAAAGAACGATAATAATTTAACTTTGAAGATTGCAAATGTGTTTGAATCGCGATATTGGCGTTTTTATACGTCGACATTTCGAGATCAGCCTGATATTTAATATTGAGTCGCTTTTGAATCTCTGATGAGATGAAATATTGGCGCAAAAATAACGCGATTCAAATTCAAAAATTATTTACAAGTGTGTTTGTAAGTATTCTTACAAACACACCGCGAAAACGAAATTAAATATCAAATTATAAATGTGTATTTTTTGTCTCGTGAGACTAAAGTATTCAGGGAACGAACGTCGATGAAATAATCGTCACCTAATCGATCCCGAATCCAGCCGTGTCCCTCGTGGCAACGGGAAGGATTCAAAACGAGGTGAGCATATTGTTATCGAGGTGGCTGTCGAGTCACCCTAGATGACAAAACACTTTTCGTCGCGCCCTCGTCAGGGCTTTCAGGATTTTAATGCAGTTTTGATTATGAATCTGAAAGGGAGAGGCTCTCTCTTTCTCTCGCGCTTCACGTCGTGAAACAGACCTGCGGCTGAGGGCTTGAACGCGTTTCGATGTACGGAAGGGTGGAGAATGGGCTGAGCTTTTGGGCTTCATCATCTCGCGCGATCCGGATTCCAACTTTGCGCGAAACAAGACATCATTAAATCAGACGTTTTAAAAACAGAAGCAAATATTATTTTACGCGCGTCTGCTCAGAGCAAAAATACATTTTATGTTTTTTCTTCTTATTTTGTGTTTTTTATCGACGAAAAAACGAGTTTCACAACAATTTGATAAAATAAATCGAAAACGACGAATGAATTAAGAAATTGTCTTGGAGAATCGCGCGTTTATTTTTTTTTTAATATACATAATATATATATACATATGTGTATATATATATATATATATATATATAGAATAGCGCATAAGAATTATTGACAAATCGCTGACGTTTGGGGCTTACCTCGGTATCGCCGTTACTTTTTACGAGGAAAGGGGGAACCAGCGACATATGACACGTTTCTGCGAGAAAAAAGCATAAAACGCAGTGCCCGGGAATGGGGGAGAGAGAAAGAGAGAGAGAGAGAGACACGCGCGCGTGTCTCCCACATGACCTCCCGTACTGTGACTAAATTTAGTGCACTTCGAGCGCATACATGAATAATGCCAGTATTTGCTTATACGCGCGATACACACAGCCCC
This sequence comes from Pseudomyrmex concolor, assembly GCA_014839585.1. Lineage (NCBI taxonomy): Eukaryota > Metazoa > Arthropoda > Insecta > Hymenoptera > Formicidae > Pseudomyrmex > Pseudomyrmex concolor. The sequence continues at coordinate 33,671 of QVOB01011085.1, read as the reverse complement.
ATATATCGACTCGACGCCGCATGGCGTTTCAAGAGACACACGTTTTCGAGATAGGGAAACGAGTAAAAGAGGAGGAGACACACAAAGTCGCGTATACACATACTTTCGCTCGCAAGCCTCGCAATTAAAATTAGAAATTATTGCACTCAAGATACGTAAATACGCCGGCCGGCGGCGAATTTGCGTCGCAACGTCGTATTTTTCTCCTCATTCGATTATCAGACACTTTATTTTATTTCTTCTGCGTTTAAAAAAAAAAAAAAAAAAAAAAAAAAAGGAAACACATCAATAACCATCGAACATCCCTCTGATAATGTTCTTACAGAAGAGAGATATAAACACGCGCTATCAACGTATTATCTAGCAAGAATTCTGAAATGACACGAGCGAGAGAGGAGGAAGATAGAAAAAAGTGAAGAGAGACTTCCTTCATCGTCGCGCCAATGCGTGAGCCGAGTAACGATGATTACTGTCGCGCTAGCAGCATTTACTCTCCGACGGCATTCGCAATTATCGGGGAGCTTCCATTAGTTAACTGCAGTCGATACGCAGTGCACCGGGGTCCTCGCATCAAAACATCATTACTGTACGGACATGGGAGAGCGTGCGAGAGCCGCCAGTACTCGCAATACTATTGGTAATCAATTTCGCTCCCCGTGGCGTACTAGCAGTGCGAGAGACTCGCGCTAATGCGAGGCCTCGGCGTTCGCGTCGCATTACGGGAAATCGAAAAGGCAGTCTCGTAATCATTACGCGTTAGGAAACGGATCGAGCGGTGCGCCGAGAGAGGAGAAAGAGGAGGGAGGCAGGTGAGTCGCCGTAAAAGGAGCGTTTTAATTAGAGATCAAAGTGTGTGTGCACGCGCGCGCGCGCGAGAGAGTTGATGCCATTTCCATCGACGAGGAAGAAAAGAGATTGAAATGGATGAGACGCTTAAGAGAATAAGCGCTGCGTTACTGGCAACGTTATCGAAATTTATTGTTATTATTAGTCTCGCGGTATTCGCCGCTTTGCGCGGTGTATCTAACGAGAATTTCAATCAATAATCAGAAAGTACACGGAGTAATCACGGTGTAATTATTTTTATCGAATCTACTGTGTACATGTGTATGTGTGTGTGTGTGTGTGTGTATTGCGCGCGACCTATGGTGTCAGGTTATTTGCGTAATTATCCCTTCCTGCAACGCGCAGTTAATGAGGATTCGACCTCTCGCGCGCTCCTATCGGCAATCAATTTTTGCCCGTGTGTTGCCGCGCGGAATTACCGCGAACTGGTCCCGCTAATGCGAGAGACGCCGTTGCGTCACAGAAAACAGCTGTCATAAAGCATCGCATTCCGCAAAACTGAACGCTTATTAGCGAAATCGGCTTTATAGATAAAATATCAGCGAAAAAAAAAAAAACATCGCGCGCGCACAACTTCGAACATGTCCGCCGAGGTAATTTAAATAACGAACTTACAGAATCGTCTGTGGTTTGATTTTAGTTTTTTCGAAAATTGTTTTCGCGCGCGTAACATACGACTGCGTTGTTCTCCTCTGTGGTTATTTATATGTCGGTTAATTTGACGTTTGTAATCGAGCAATTTTACTCTGACATGTTACAGTCTTCTTTTTTCTCGCAATAGAGTTATATAATTTTACGAAGCGATATTCTCTCTCTGTCTTCTTAAGCCTCTCTGTGTGTATGCACGTTATATTATCAGAATAATTTTGCCGCACCAGCAGAAAAGTTGAGCGCGGGCGAATATAAATCTGAGCGTTCATAAGAACGACGACGCCGGTGCATTTACGATCGATAAAATCATTTTATCCGAATATAATGCGGTCGATTCACGCTTTGCTCCCGGCAAACTTTTTTCTCTCGAACCTTGTTCTCCCTCTCTCTCTCTCTATCTCTCTTTCTCTCTCTCGCGATCACGATCGCGATTTTATTGTAATGCGCTCTCCGGCCCGATCGCGTCTCCCGCCCGCCGGATCTTCTTTCGAAAGCACCGCGCCGCGAACAAACGAATCGAATACCCCCCCACGCAATACATAATTCCCGTTCGACAAATTCAATGAGCATTGTCGATCGTGAGCATCCTTCCACCGTGTAATCGAGTTTCCTGCAGGCAAAATCGCGTGCCGCGCTCTCGCCCCCGCGACTCTGGAATTCGGGGGTTACTGTCAGCCGTTCGGACTGAAAATTCGCGCATCCGCGATCGCGCACGTCGTAACGCAAATTGAATGAATGCTCGGAATTGTGCGATGATGTGTCCTTCTTTTACATATACATTCCAGAGATCTATCAAACTGTAACGTTTAATAATTCGAACGTCACTACAAACACCTCCGTTTCACATGTGTCATAGAAGAAGAGGAATCACATCCGATTAAGATTATAATTTTCGTAAGTCCAGAAAAAAAAAAAAAAAAAAAAAAAAAAAATAGCTAAAAGCGTTGAAAGGGAGGAAAAGAGAGCGACGACAAGGGATCTCTCCGCATCACGGCGCGGGCAAACTACTGGCGAATTCCCGGTGGTCGCAAGGGCGTAGCGATATAAACGCGGGGCCGGCGATCGCGCGTATCGGATACGCGTAGACAGGTTATGTGTGTCAACAAAGCGATTTAACACGCGACGTGTCACTGATAGCTCCCGCCGCCGCCGCAGCAGCCGCATGGCTGCCTGCGTCGCATCGACGTGCCCGGCTGGACGTGTGCACCTCGGCTGCGTTTAATCTATGGCTCTGCGCTGCAACGCTTTTTCGGAAAATTCCTACCTCCCGCACACCATCGACCATATCACCTCCTTCCATCTTTCCCTCCCCCTCGTCCCCCTCGCAAACATCCCTAGCTCGCGCGCGCTGCCACCCTCAGGACCCTGACCCCCCTTTTCTCTCTCTCTTTCTCACTCGCTCTCTCTTTCGTCCCCCCGGAATTTATATAATTGTTTTGCCGGGTCGCCACTAAATCGTGTCGCGGAGCGCGATAGCGCTGGCGCCGTCGTTTCACGTTGATGTTGATGGTCGGCACCGGTGATCTCGCCAATAAAAGGATCGAGGGAGTAACATCCACATCGATTCGATATCTGGCCATATCTACCGCGATCCGCGCACGTCACGCCATCCATTCGCCGACCGCCGCTTCGATACACACGTGCAGAATCCCTTCGATTTTTGCACGTGAAATCCTGCTTTATAGTGATTGTTTTTCCGGCACGAGAGTGTAACGTGCAACAGCCGTTAGATTTGTGAGTCCAAAGTAATTTTGACAAATTCGGGGCTGTCGGCAAAGACCGATGGACTGAGTTTTCAAAAAATCCTTTCTTTCGCTACGCGTTCGACTGATTGTCGAGTCTCCGGACGATTAAACGTCAGTTAACCGATTAATATCGACAAAAAATAATTCGGCGAACTTATCAACGTAACGTCAATGTAATAGAACAGATATCGGGCCACGTTGCAGCCGTTTCAAAGCACGCCCCAAGTGCGGAACAGAAATGCTTGCCCCGCGTATAGGCAAGTTATTGAGTCCGCAGCTGTCGCAACCCTCGCCGGTTGTGGGGTAGTGGAGTATTCGAGTCGATTGTCACCGGCCACCTTGTTGCCAGGGTCAGACTCATCGTCGTCGTCGTCGTCGTCGTCGTCGTCGCACCGAGGGTTGATACCGGTTGTACGCCTAACACCCTCGCTCCGTCTACTTTTCCTTCTACACGCTATATTCTCCAGCTATATTCCCCGATTTCCACCCCCACACCCATGAGACGCGCAACCCCGGAATCAACGGAGGCGTCAGCTTGTAACAGTCTCTTAAACTCCGGGCTACGGAGCCACTATATGTAACAACTGCTGACGCCGTTATAAACTGCCCCGGCCACTCTTTCCATCTCCTCACCCCTTGTCTTTCCCCCAACCCTGCAATCGCGCGCGATACTTGTGTGGATGGCGGAAATGGCGATGTCTCGTTTTCCACGTGTTAACGCCGCCTGATGTAGATATTATACCGGACGTCTCTGTAAATTCACCGAAACTGGCAATCATCCACAGACCTATTCCCACCCTACATCCATACTCTTGAAGATCACCACGACGTGGTGATCTTTTCTATGTATTACTTTCGACTTGTTTGTTCACAATTTTCAATTGCGATTTTAAATTTCGATCATTTGTTTGAATGTTTGATTCATTTTTTAAATTTCTTTCTCGTGAAAAATGTTCGGATTTATTTTTCGCGATAAACATTAACATCATTTGAAGTCAATCGTACGTATCTTCTTCTAGACGCTGCGTCCGTTCTTGCTAAGTCATTACATTCACTCCCTCGAGCTGCGTTTTAAATAAAATACGTGCTGTTCCTCTTCCTCTCTTAGATAGTCGCTCACGAAGAGAGGCCCGGAGGCGCGCGCGAAGCCGGCAAAAGGAACTACCGCAGTTACCACGTCGTTTCTGACGCAAATGCGGTCGTTGTTTAAGCCGGTAATAGTACGGTCATCTCGTTACTCATAGCGAAGCGTGCAGCCTGCGGACCGATCTCTCGGTGATCTCCGGACGCGATTTATCCCACACCCCGCTCGGCCGAGTATCCCGGCGCGTAAACGCGTTTTATTTAGATTTCACGAAAACGCGCGTTGGGCGGACGTCATACTCCTCTGCTCTACGGAGAAGATAAGGGGAGTCGTTTAGATTGACCGCTCGTTCTCAGGATGGCCCTAAAGCGTCCCGTTTACCATCTCACGGTCGTGAAATCTTTTCCCTACATCTCTCTCTCCGCGCCATCAGCCGAGACACCACATACGAGAAAGCGCGTACATCCACCTTGGAGGAATGAACCGTCGGCGTTTCTCATTCACGGTTACGACTTCCTCCTCCTCGCTCGTTCCCGTTACGACGTTCACCTTTTACACAACACGCGCCTTTTCTCTTTTTCTTCCTCTCCCGTCGTGGAATCGCGACCGAGGAAACTCACGATTTTCGACCGTGAAGATTTAGGGGTCAGTGATATAGCGGAGAAATATAAAACACAGGAACGGCGGGGGAGGATCTGACGTTTGGAGAATGTAGATCGAAATTTTTATCCACGTGCGAAATAGAATATCCGCGCGTGGTTTATGAGTTTCTCCGCCGCGGGAGGGAGAGAGGAGAGAGGGAAGAGAAGCGATTCGCGCAAAGAGGACTTTCAGACAGTTTTTTTGTTTTTTTTTTTTTATTTCTACGACCTTTTTCTCTCCGGCGATCCTCGCCTCCGCGCGCCGTAGGGGCTCGGCCTCAGTGTGCTGCGCGGAATTTGAATCCTCTTGTAATAAAATCCGGGCTTTATGCGCGACGACCCACACGGTATACCGCGCGCGACTCGCGCACATTTACCCACGAAAAAGTGAAATGCATACAGGTAGGTTACGTGTGTACGAGGGGATAACCTGTCCCCCTCCTTTGTGCGCCTGTCCGGGGTATAAGCGTCGCTCGCTGCACACGGGGCCACCGCATCTCGCCCGGCGGATGTAAATAATACCACGAAATCGGCTACTAGATGGCCTCTTTTTTCTTCCTTTTCGCTTTTTTCGCGCGATCGCGCCCGCGTGTTCGACCCCCGCCGAGGATTGTGCACGAAACGTCGAGAAGAGGAGAGAAAAAAAAAAAAAAAAAAAAAAAAAACTGACACGCTATCACGCGTCTGCGTGTTTAATTGCATAAATTACCATTTCTAACGGAGCGAGATTTATCTTTTTTTTTTTTTTATTTTTTTTATTTTACCGATACATAAATATTTTGATACGCGTGTTCTTGTAAAAACGTCATAAAACGAGTATCGGATTTCCGGCGCGAAATTTTCAGCGCGCGACGAGAACGGTCGGAGGACCGAGATCATCGGTTCTTTACGACTCGATGTCGGATACAAGCTTCGCTTTTGGTTGCGGCGCGTCTGTCATGGCTCTCAAGTACGAGGTTGCTCAAAGAACCAGGAGAGAAACAAGAAGAGCTGGGAGAGAACGAAGAGGAGAAAGGCCGGTTGGAAACGACGCGAGAAGATCCTGGCGAAGTTCTCTGGTAATTTGTAATTCGCAGGTGGGAAAGCGAGAAGATGCAAGATACCGGGAAGATTTAATGGAGAGGAGCGCGCGGCCGGCGAGAGTTAGACACGGCGTCGCTTGTCCGGAGTTTTTGCGAGCGATGTACCGATGTCGTGCGTGACTTTAACGAGAGGAAATTTAGAACCGCGTGATGCAATTCTTTGCGCCACCTGACGTCGTCGCGACCGTACGTTTTAATAAAGACGTGTAGAACTGGTGGGCGCTCGTGCGTCCACTTACGAAACGGCCCCAAGTCAAGTGTGTGCGCGGAGTCGAATTTCCTTGTAATTAATAATCGGATAGCTTTCTTGGCGAGAAACGCGCAGGATCACCCGCGGCTAAGCTCACATTTTATTAAAACAAAAGATACGGAAAATTTACGCAACGTTTAATTCAAAATTAATTGCAATTAAAATTATAATTAAATTAGATGAAGTCGGTTCGAACTCATTTGGTGTCAAAAATCGCACAACGGCCTCGAATAGCATAATCTCTCATTAACTGGCACGAATTCACGTCGTGCGTGATGTAGGACAGGCTGCGCAACGCAGCATCAAGGGTGGCGTATAATTACCCGGAATGGACGGGGGCGCAAACGTTGATAGCGAAGTCGAAGTAAATCGGATTACTCGGATATCATCTGCGTAATGTATGTATGCAGGCATGTATACACGACGGTTGTATATACAGGGTCGACGCGACGGGGAAGGACGGCATCAGCGACGGCGGCAGCAGAGGGTGCGCTTCTCCGCTCGAGGGAAATAAGGGTGGCGCGACCCGGGAGATAAAGGGTGCACCGAGAGCGGGCGGAGGGCGCCCCGGCTACGACATGTTTTTCTAGACAATTTGTTCGGCAACATTAATCACCGGGAGCATCGCGAGACGCGGGAGTAGGTAGAAAGGGGATCGTCGTGAAAAGCGTCGCTGACTATCGCGATCTTCGCTATTCTTTGCGGACGTTTCGGGTGTGCGCGCGTACGAAGGGAGGGAAGGGAGAACGGGAAAAAAAGAGGAAGAGAGAGAAAGAGAGAGAGAGAAATAAAACATTTCGCGCAAAGATAATCGAGACAACTAAATGTAAAACGAGCGGCGATTTTGCGCGCGATCGTCACGCAACGACGATTCCGATGGAAAAGTCGTATCCGCGAATCGATCGGATCGTCCCAATTACGTCCTCGCGCACGTGGAGAGCGCAATTAGTGATTCGGGAGAGAGAATGGGTTCCCCGCTGGCTCGCGAAAATTACGTTCCTTATCGAGCGTACGCTCGTAACTTCAGATTAATCCGCATTTATATTTTAAGCCGCGCGCAACCGGCCACGTACTCGAAGCAGCTGCAACGCCATCCCCTGCCTCAGCACTGCGCTGCCTCCTTTACCTCCACGGAAACTACGACGCAACACACAATACCGTGAGATGATTATCTGGAAAACTAATTTCGCCGACGCGCGTGTTGTTGCCCGCCGCCCAACCTCCCGTCGTCCGTGCATTGCCCTTCAACCCTCTCGCTGTTGCAACGCAGGTCGGCTGTGAGGCAAACAGCCGAGTCAAAAGTGGAAGACAGCCGAGGGACGAGCGAGTATTGTTGCAATCAAGGCCGAGAAAGAGATGATTAGTCGTTTTGCCCGACGGTCCTTTCGCTCTCGTCCCGCCATTCTGTTCCCTTCTTGTTCTGTTCCCGAGAATTGCTGATACGAACTTACTACGTTAATTCACACGACCAACAGTTTTCGCAAAACTTTTACGTTTTTTTAATTGTATTATCTACATTTTATCTCCCGAGCTTATTTTGTGTTGCATTATCCCGTTCTTAATGGATTAATCAATTTAAACCGCACTAATACTTGTCGTATAATAACAATTATTGCTGAAATTATATTTCGGGCGCGCTTTATTAAAACTATTCCAGAATTAAGGTTGATGCGCAACGTCCGGCGAAAATAACGCAGGATGTATACGAGCAATTTAGTTATCGCCACCGAGAGAATGTATTCCACGTGACCGCTCGCCTTTCCGCCCCCGTATCCCTCCGCTGACATAACGCGCAGTAATTTCCTATATAAGTCCGGAACGGGGCGTGCGTGAGGGCACAATTTCGACGTGCACAGCAGCGGCTCATACGCAGCGCCGCGCACGCACGTTCGGCACCGGGGCTATTTGTAATTTTCATTATCTCAGCGTAAAGGGGAACATTTAGGTGTCGCGGCACGTAGAGAGTTAATAGGGAAAACCGGTCCTTTGGGGGAGGTAAGAGCGCGGGTCGTTTGGTTTTGGAGGAGAGGGGTCGATAGGCGCTGTCTGTCTTTCTCGAGTTTGGCTCTCCTGCTTGTCATCTGCAGCGGAGACAAGTACGCAGAGTTTTGTGACTTTCACTAGTAATTTCTCTTAAAAAAAAAAAAATAGTAGTCTCTTAACAATATTCTTAATATGTAAATTAATATTTTTTGATTGTAAAATTTCTCGTGTATTTAAATACAAAAACTATTGCTCGCAATGTTATGTTGCTGCTGCTCAATTGCATAAGAAACGGAGAAGCATCTGCCAAGAATTCATGGTGGTCCGCGGCGTTATGGTGGTTGCTCGAGATAGCTGCGCGCGATTCTCGATGGCCGGTCGCTCCCCCCGTTTGTTGATTCCGAGCGCGACGCCAGACGTCGTTCTCGGACGTAACAACAATTTCCCAAAATCTGACGAAATTGGCCCCCAAGGCCGGTGGGACGGGGGAAGATCGTGGGACGGCCGCGTAACGGCGTTTATTGGCTGCTTTAAGGCCGTTTCTATGCGCGACACATTGTCACTAAATAACGCGCCGAGGGCCAGCCTACCCTCCTACGCACCCCGCCAACTCCCGTGGTTCCAAGATTTCTCCTTGTTCGCTCTTCTCTCTCTCTCTCTCTCTCTTTCTCTCTCTGCACCCGGAATTCCATATTCTCCATACGCTCGCCAATTTAGTCGTAGTAACGTGGTTGCCTGTGTGCGACAAAAGCTGCGGCATAAGATACGACGGAACGCGCCAATATGCGGGCCAAAGCCTTTCAGATTCGGGAGGGGAGACGATTGCTGTCCAACGAAAATGTTTTTCTCAATAAAAGGAAGAAGAAATGACGATACAATAATTAGAAATATTGCGCAAGATATCGGCAACATAATTTCTATCTAGTTTGATCAACAATTATTTTGATTTTTAATTATCTTCTCTGATGAAAAACAAGTTCACAAGAGCGAATATAATACGCACACAAAGAATCGCGACGCGTACACGGCTCGCCATTGACGCAACTGCTCCATTCCGACACATTAGAAGCGGGAGCATAAAGCAATTTTCTGTCCATCGTCCCTCTTTACCGTGCATCGCCGAGGACGCAGAATTACTCACACGTAACACGCACCGGACGGACATATAGGCGAGCGCATAACGGCGGGGGTTGACTGTGAAAGGGTCGAACTCACTCATCCCTCCATTCCGCGCGGCCATGTTAAGCGCATGGCGAAGGGGGTAATTCTCATTTGGGTGTAATCGCGCTCGCAAAACTCCATCACACTTTCCTAATAGAGCCCATGAGGGAACACACGAGGCTCGAATGGCTCTTCGCGCGCGCCCGTTATGTCGTACATCGACTTTGGCGTTATATTTCCGTGCTCCGTGTGTTTCTAACACGCAAAGTTTCGCTTTCCGCGAAAAAGAAATTTAAATAAATAAACTCTCTTGCCGTTTAAAACACGACACACAAGTACGGAAACTTGAAATGCACACTTTTAATATTGCCAATAGGTGCCGTATATTTGCGATGTGACAATATTCCATATTCCGTACAATGTGAAACATGAAAAAACACTCCACGAATTGATAAGCAGCCGCGCTGATAGAATCCATATTCGAACCGCGTACCGCGCACGCGCGCGAGCGCGCACTTAGAAGCAAAATTTACAACCGCGATATTCCTGAAACCTTTCTCGGATCAAATTTCGATGAAATTATCCCATACCTATCGGACGACCATTTCCCGTCGGCAATTTCATTTTGAAAAATCGAGCGTCAGAACGGCCACACGTGCCGCACTCGCCGCTCACGCGGATTTTACATATTTTTTCCTTGTAGGAAATTCACTCGCGCGATAGCGTAGAAAGGAAGGAAGAGAAAAAGAAAAAGAGAGAGAGAGAGAAGCAGGACGCAGGTGCGCGAGGTGGGTTTTCAGGATCGAGATTATCGGCGAGGAACCAAACCGGAAACCGGTATCCCAGGCACGGAGACTCTTCCATCACTCCACGCGGAGCGGGTTACCGTTGCCGCTGCCATTGCTACGTACGACGTTGTACGTAGCAAACATCCGCGCGCAGTTTCCGGAACGCTGGTTACCTCCTTCACCTCTGCCTCCTCTTTCACCCGCCGTATCCGCCATCACGTAACTCCTTCTCCATGCCGCTTATAACCGAATCGAGCACGGGAGCACGAAACACACGTCCGTGGGGGAGAGGGGGGGGGCAGACGGTGCTTCTACGTTCCAGGGTCGGAAGATAATCCCAGTTAATGATTGCCCCGGCAATTACGCTGCTAGATGAGATAGCGGGAAGTCGTTACTCGAATTTCTCCGAGAGCGAGTCTGAGCGATCTAGGTGTCCGCGAATGGAGAGCCGAGGACACACATATTTAGGAAGATACCGTTAAAAGTCGCGAGTGACGTAGCAAAATATTTAATCCTTACGATTTGCGCGAAAGTTTTTTTATTTAAAATATTGATGATAATGAGAACGCGCGTAACACTTTACTTTTGCAATTGAATTGTACTCTCGCAAAGAAATAATATTTTTTTTATAGAAAAAATAACGAATATTCTGTCTCTAGAAAAAGTTCGACGAAAAAAAAGAACTAGGAGAAATATAAATCATATCTTATTATACAAAGATTGTAATCTTTCTTCCACATATTCGAATCCGCTCATCAACTAGCATCGGAACAGGATTCTACCAAATTCTGCAGCGTGGATAGTTTACAGTTCACATTGCGCGAGAGTAAATAGGCGAACTCGGCCGGTCGTGGATGGCTTAGTTGCCGCGATGGCACACCTGTGGAGCAAATTTACGAAATGTTTACGATCGTCTGAAGGGGCGACCGACCCCGGCTTCTGCCATCCCCGAACGTTGGCCCTTCGAGCGCACAATGCCGCGTCATTCGCTATTATTACGTCGTTGCTATCACCACCTCACGGGAGCAACGAGCTTCCCTCCCTTCTCTCTTCATCGTTTGCTCTTCGCCTCGTTCTTTTCCCCCTCTTTGGGTCATCAATTTTTTTTTTGCGATCTTTCGTGCCGCGGAGCTTCTTCCGCTCGCGATGAATGCAATGTTGATAACGAAATATCGCACGGGCAAGATTATCGATCTTTTTTCGCGACAAAATATGTTGTTCCTTACTTTACGAGAATACGCCTCGGATATGCGAAAGATGCCGCGGGCGAATTAATCATCGTTCTCGTTACGCCGACAACAAAGTTGCACGCCTTGTGCTCACAATTGGATTTTATTTATGGATTTTATTCAGAATGTATATTGATGTATCAATTACAAGAGGCGTGTCCGAATCCTCGCGCAAGAAGATCGGTCCTCTCTCCTTCCGACATTCGCGCGAAAGAGCCGGAGACTCCTCCGTTCTTCTCTCCTCCCTCTCTTTTCACCCTGAATTATGAATGTGCCCAATTACATCTTAAAAGCTGTGCTCCATTAATTTTCACAGCTGCTGCCGCTTAATTGGGAGCCCGGCCCGATAATAAACCCCGCAGCTTGCACCCGGGGCCCACTACCGCGTTTATGGCCTGCGCGAGTTCCACGGGAACGCCGTCTTCTCGCAGACGGTCGCATCGATCGGCCACCGGTTTACCCTTGTCGCTTCGCTGTCGTTCTCTTTTACGACTCTGACCTTGATTCCGGTAGACGTCACTGGGGTAACCGCGAAACTTGCTTGCTTGCTTTGCCGTCGTCGACGTTGCTTTCCGGAAATCGATAATAGACGACTTGCGTAAATCCGCGTTTTCGTACACGTCTCGTCGGAGACGTCTCATTCCTAATCGCACGCCTGGGATCTCGTTACGGTCTCATGATCGTCGTCATTCCGAAGAACGCTCCTCTCTTCCCTCCCTCCCAACCTTTACGACCGCTGCATTCGAAGGATGGAAAAACAAAAAGTGTTACGACGTGGTTTTCTCGGAACGTTTAATCAGATACTTTGTCGCTTAACAACGTATTGAAAAAACAAAAAAAGAGAAGAATACTTTTTTTTTTACCGTACACGCGGGATCACATTTGTAAGGGATTTAATTAAAAATTTTGGGCGTATCCAATTATCCGTAACGACCGCGATATAATTTTCTAATCGTAAATATAAGTTCAAGGAAACGCACAGCTCGCGCGATATCTCGATGTATGTGCGACAACGTTAGCTCCGGCTCCGAACTGTCGAATACTTAATGCGCGCATTAGCGAGCTAATACACGACCGGAGAATTTACATTATCAGAAATGAGTTTAATTATATCCGCAATAAATACCTAATAACTCGGCTATAATGGGACTACCCGTGCGTAGCGATATTTCACGAATTTTTGCGACGTGTTGCCTTCCACCAAGGAGGTCCGGCTGATCGAGGAATAAACTCGCGCGCGCGACGCCGACCATCAAACAGGTATTAAAAATAACTGATAGGGTCGTGGCAGCGATTTGCATGCTCGTTACTCGACCTGGGATACTCTTCCTCTCTCTCTCTTTCTCGCTGCGTCTCTTCTCGCGGAGAGAAAGAGACAAAGAAGAGCGTTACGACGATGTAGCGCCTAGCGAGCGCACGTGCGCGAGCTTAAACCATCATCGCATACCTACTAATACTCGGCAATATCTTTGTCGCGGTATGCCGAGGCCGTGGCAGGAGAGAAGAAATCTCTCTTTCTCTTTCTTTTCAAAGACGAGTTCGAGCCGTAAAGCAACTTTGTGCAGGAACGCGAAGCGCCTCTCGGTTTGTCTCTCCTCTCTTTCTCCCTCTCTTCTTCTTCGAACGTGCGGGTCAGGCAGTGCCGCGCGTTCCACCCACCGTCGTCGTCGTCGCCGCGACTAAACTTCTCCGCCGGCTCGCAAAACGTCTCGCGGTAATATTACCCGAAGCAAACGACCAGGTAAGCCGTAGCCGCGCCACCCAAGTGGACCTTGTTAGCGCGGATATCTACGGAGATGCACCACCCAGAAACCGGAGGAGCGTGTACCGAGGAGAGACGCGTAAAGTAACGAGAGAGGAAAGAAGCGCGCTGCGGCGAACCGCGGGCAGGAGAGCGAGAATATACGGAAGAGATAAATAGAGACCTCCTTTTGTGGCTTCATTATCGAAGTAAAAGGTGGCACCCGTGTTCTCTCCGTCGGGTTAGATAGAACGAATTGGACCGGCGAATATATCCACGCTTATATCGTTTTTCTCCGAGAACTTTACTCTTAAATATTCTAGTAGGTATTTAAAGTAGAGATAATTTTACTTTTTATTAATTGTTTATTTATAATTGCGCAACGAGTACTTCACACGCCGAGCTCACCGAGTTTTGCGAGATAAATATCGCGCACAATAGCGAGATTCATCTCGTGCAAAAAGAGAAATAGAGAATTTCCAGGCTCTCAGAAGACTCTCTTCGCGGTTTCGAACTGTCGCTTCGGCAGCCGCTCTGAGTGGCGAAAGTCTGGCGAGATGGAACTTAAGTTGGGTTTTCACCGGCGGGGTTATAGGAACCCAGTGTCGGCGATAACGCGGCGCCCGCCGGTGATGCATGGGGTTGTCGCACGTTGAGTCATGTGTCATTGGATCGGCTCCGAATCGAGAGAGTGCCGTATGCCGTTGGGGTAGGTATATATACAGTGGCGAAGCTTTCTCCCCTATGAAATAAGAAAAGCAAGAGAGCGCTGGCTGCTCGAGCGGAAGAGAGAACGAGAGAGCGATAAGGAGAGAGAGAGAGAGAGAGAGAGAGAAAGAGAGAGAGAGAAGCAAGAGGAAAAGAAAAGCAACGAGAGGGTTGGAGGAATCGAAGGGGTGGTGGGGCAATGGTCCGTGAACCACCGCCACGGCGTAATGACGCGGCTCTCCTTTCAAAGATTGCATCGCAGGAAAAGCTCCGTGCGGAGCTACTGCCGTCTCTCCTTTTCCCCTTGTCCCCGGAGCATTCCCTCTCTCTCTCTTTCTCTCTCTTTCTCTCTCTCTCTTCTCGAGCGAGCGACCGCTTGGTTTCTCCTGCAGGAATCGATACGATGGCTCCAGGAATCCGGAGGATTTTACGTTAAAATACTGCAGAAAATAATGGCCCGATATACCTTCCTCCGGCGGCGCGCGGGATAGCGCTTCATTCCTCCCTCCCACCGTTTTCTTACATCGCGTCTCACGTTTTTCGTTCCCTCTGACATCGTGCCTTTCTTGTCTCTCTCTCTCTCTCTCTCTCTTTCTCCTCGTTTCTCTTCTCCTCGTTCTTGTCGCGCGTCTGCCTTCGGGTCTTCCGGCCCGAATTACCATGCACCGAGAGTGCATCCCTCTAATTGCATCTCCACCTCGATCGGCTTCGAACTGGCGGGAGGAAATTGGTAGGAAGGTAATTCATCCTGGTGGGAGAGATAACAGGACACGTACTCCGCGCGCGAAGGACTCGAAACAGGTTGTCGAGCGGACTGTGGGAAGATTATTTCGCGGAATCGATCGGCGAATTTTGCGATAACTGTATAAACACACATGCAGAGAAAGTCGTAAGAAATGTGTCCGCACAAAAGACAGCAAAAAATGAAAGATATTCTCTTCCTCTTAAATGAAACTGAGCGCGGGGAAAGAAATCTACGCGACGCTGATACTCTTCGAGACAAATTATGACGCAGGGAACGGCCTTTTGCCGGGAACAGAGGAGAAGACCGGAAGAGAAAACAAGCGTGGATAGGGGAGTATCGCAAAAACATCGCCGTGAAGAAAAGGAGCAACAGCGCGCGGAGGCTCCGCGCGCGGAAATAAGGCAGAGCCAAGAAACTTTTAAAACGATTTTGATTTGATTCCGTCCAAGAGTCTCGGAGAGAGAGAGAGAGAGAGAGAGAGAGAGAGAGAGAGAGCAAGTCGCAGCTGATTCGCTGTATTTAAAGTTATAAGAACCAATTTAAAAATCCGACTACCCGGACCGCCGCCTCCGCGCGAGGAGAGAAGTTCGCCGCCTTCGTAGTTCGAATAAAGAGAGACAAAAGCGTCCGAAGTTAAATCCGGGAATCTTAGTTAAAAGAAGCAATTATAGAGTGAGCCGAGCTACAAGCAAGGAGATCCGAGACGACCGATAAGAAAAAGTGATCGCTTTCTTTCTCCGCGCTGAAAAACATTTTCCCCAAACCTATCTCACCTCCACGGCGCGCGCTTGAACAATTTTTTCGGTCCTATTGTCTTCGCTCTTTCCTCATTTCGCGAGGCAACAAGAATAATTTATCTAACGAAGACATAATCGCGCGCAGCATTTTTTTGTTTTATCAAAAAAGAAAGACATTCTACTCGATTTGTATCTCTCTTTCTCTGGTCGATCCTCCCCCTCCTCCCCCCGTCCGTTGAAGCCGTTTCGCGTAATAACGCGAACGACTATCGAGCGTGAGTCACAACTGAAACGACGAGCGACGAAGGGTGAGAGAAGGGGTATCTCGTATTCATCCTCAGTCTTTGTGTCTCGGGCATGCAATAATAGACACTTCTATTCTTGACCGAGGTTGCCGTTAACCATCTCAGGTGCACACGGCTTCTGATTTAGCCGTGAGATGTTTATTTGCGCTATCCATCAAGCTCCAAGGTAACAGGACTGTCATAGAGTATTTCTCGAAGATAATTGCCTAGGAAATCGAAAGTGACGTCTTCGTGAGGCTCGCGCTCGAAGCGCAGATGAAGCTAATTTCTGCGCAGTTTACGCGCGGCGGCAACAACGGCGGCGGCGCTTTGCGAAAAAAATCGCCACA
Organism: Pseudomyrmex concolor; assembly: GCA_014839585.1. Classification (NCBI taxonomy): domain Eukaryota; kingdom Metazoa; phylum Arthropoda; class Insecta; order Hymenoptera; family Formicidae; genus Pseudomyrmex; species Pseudomyrmex concolor. The sequence continues at coordinate 17,646 of QVOB01011085.1, read as the reverse complement.
CCGCAAATGTTTTGACGCGGCAATCGCGAGAAACGTGTGAAAATTCATCTCACACGCGGAAACAACAAGCGGCGTCTTCTGATTTTTTCACAAGTTTATTTAAATAAATACACACCTCTGGTTTTCATTAAACACCGCGCGAGTCATTATTCAGTAAACATCAATACGTCATTTTCCTCTTCCCTTTCCCAAAAAGATATATGGCGCTCATTGTAGATCCCCGTACTCGTTGCTACTTCAAGAACTAATTTTCGGGAACCGAGTGATCGATCACGCTCGTTTCCCTCGCGCGCTCGGCTTACTCCCCGAGTTCCTCGCGCGTTAGCACGTACATAGATCTCCGCATCTCTCCCAAATGCAAAAGAGAGTCGGAAAACGCGCGCGCGCGCGCGCGCACACGTTGAGGCCGCCCCCGGGCCGTCGGCTTGTGAAAATGTGGAAAGGCGGCGAGAGAGTCGGAATTTACAACCCCCGCGATGAATAGTTCGACGCTCTCTCTCTTTTTCTCTCGTCCCTTTTGCGAGGTCTTTCCGCTCTAGGGGCCTTATCGACGCCGGCCGAGTCGACGATTTTTCGTGTTTACTCGCGAAGAGATGAAGTGTCGGCGATACATCAGTAGCGAAATGTCCGCGCGTCCCTTCTTTCACGAGGCCACCCTCGCGTCCGTGTTGCAACACTTGCGTATATATAAATTGCGTGCGCGTACGCACACACGTGCAACTGTACGTATATTGTGTGTATTACATACGACGTGGCGCTCACTCAAGCAATGGACTCGATACGCAGCTTCCCGATACGCGCTCGTCTCGTCCTGTTGCGGAATTGCGAGGGGAGGTGATCACGTGCGCGGGGAGGATTCGATCATGAGAGCGACAACGAATGCGAGAGTAATGATGTCGGTTTCGCGAGGGATGACTAATAACACGTCGGCTGTGGCTTTGTCATTCCCGTCGCTGTCTGGTTATGTCAGAGATATCCGACCTAGTCATCGGCTGAAAAACGATTTTGACTTGGAGAAAGTAAAAGTTTTTCTAAACTGACAACCGTTAAAATGTTGCTCTTCGGTCGCTCGTTAACGATGTGAAAAACAAATCTGTTGTGTGAATTAAATTGTCGAAAATCAAATCTTTTTTTTCTCTAGCAATAGAACGAGATAAGAAGATCAAAATTGAATTTCAAAAAGTGAATGGGATCACGAGGAAAAGAGAGAGTGAGAGAAGCGCACACAACACGCGCAGTCGTAACAAACCGACACTTTAATCCGCGTATTTTCGGAGTTTCGCATTCCGCTCTGTTTTGCCGGGCAGTTCGTCATCTCGGCTGGATCCGCAGCCGAGTATGGAGAATCAAATCGGGAACGTTGGCGGAGGTCGAGGAAGAAGAAGGACGAGCCAGGATGTGAAGGACGGCGATACGGGGGTTAGGAAAGGTTCGATGGGAAGAGCAGGTTGAGCCGAGAGGTGAAGTGAGGCAGGAGAAAAGGGGTGGCACATAGCGTGTTTGCAGATTCTCTATCGGGCGCTTCAGCCCCCGATCCGCCGTTTCCCCCGTTCACCAGCAGCAGCAGCGGCGGCAGCTCCCGCGCTCACCACCGCCTCCGTCCGCCCCTGGAGCGCGCGGATGGTTTGGGGTAGAGCGGCAGGCGGCGCGAGGCAGATAAGAGAATTGCACTGTCAAGCCGGAATGATATATTTGACCAACATTTCCATATAACCCCGGCAGAGGCGCTCTCGCGTATCACGCCGCTCTCTTACTCCCGTATTCTTCTCCTTCTCTCTTCTCTCACATCCATTTCGGTCCCTTTTCCTCCGTCGTTCTTGCTCTCATCCCCGCGGCTCGCGACGCGCGGCAAACCAGCTCATGCTCTTATTTTCTCTCTTCGATTTCTCTCGTTTCCTCTATTTCCCGATTCGTTTCCCCTTCCTCGCGCACTTCTCTCGCCACCTCTTTCGTTCTCCTGCGCGCCACGTCCCTTGATCTGTTTTCTCCTACTTTCCCAAAACCTGCTTCTATTTCCTCCTTTCCCCTCGCCTCTCTAATCTCATTCGACTTCCCGCGTAACCGCTGCTGCAAGCGGGAGAAATTACGTTTGGGGTCAGCGCGCTTATTGACAGTTTTATACGTCGACATTCTTACTGCAAATCTGCTCATTCCACCGTAAAGTAGCTACACAGAACTGGGAAAATCTTTTATCAACGTGCGCGCGTGCATTGCGCTCGACCGAGATTCTATTTTCGAAATAGATTTCATCAGCGAGAGAAACAAAGCACTCTATTAAGACATCCTGAAAGAAGGAAGAAAGAAGCATCGAACAAGATTATTAACGTGGTAATTTAAAAGCAAATGCTCGAAGAAAACACGAAAAGGAGAAAAGAAACATATCGGAAGATTATTTTACAGAAAACGCTTTGACAAAAGACGTTTCTTATAGTTTTGTAACACAACGTACTTAAATATATAGTAAAACCCGCGTCCTTGCGCGAACAGAGAAAATAAATTCGCCGTATATACGACAAATCGGCAAACCGAATTGCAGCAGGAAGAAACTCGCGCAAGTCGTCGTCTGGTTACTTTCTTTTCCCGGTAAGAAAACCGTCGTCTCGTTTTCTCTCTCTTTTTTTTCTTTTTTTTTTTACGCAAGAGATGTGTGTGGGAAGAACACGCTCCGTACCTGCCTTCGGAAACAACAAACCTGGCACAGCAGCAACGAGTTATCGCGCCACGGATAAGAGGCAATACAATTTAGATAATTAAACAGATATCAAGCCGGCCGGTTATCTCGCGCGCTAAATGTAAAATAGCTCTCTCTTATGTCTCTCGCCCGTTTCTTTGCCAACCAGGCAATAGTATCTGTTTTAACGGGACTTTTAACTCCTCTACACACGGAAATCCTTAAATCTCGCGAAATGTAAATAAATTCGCGAGCGATTTCTCTTTGCGTCTCTTGTTATCCCGAGAGAACACAAGGAAATCAGTTAACCAAATTGCATGGCGTGTGACAAGAAACGAATCGCTCCGCAGTGGCGTCCGGCATTGAAAATTAATCGATAGCAAGTTACCGGGTGTCCGGCCAAGTCGCAATCAATTCATCCGAACTCTTTTATCGAGTGAATCAGATCGCGGAGTTGGACGGAAGAAACTTGCTTACCGAAACCGGCCGAGTCACTGTGACGAGGTGCTTTGTCCCGAACAACTTCCCGCCAACGATCTATCACTCGCGTGTATCGAGTACACGTGCGGGAGAATCGCAGGTGCAATGTATATATATATATACAAAATACATTACTCGCTTGTGCGCGCTACAAAAAATGCAATGTAAATATATTTAATATCCGCGTTTAGTATTTTTTCTTTCGTCGGGTATTTTAATAAAAGAAGAGACGATAAGAGAGTGAAAGTACAAAATAAAAAATTGTATCCGTATAAATTTAATTCATCTCGTTAATTTTTTCGCGACGGCGCAAATTAGAGAGAGTGTCTCTTTACTTCGCGCGAAACGCGCGCGATAAAAAAGCGCAGGACAGGTCGAGTTTTCACGGTGCAGCGTTTAAGCGTGTGTATCGAGCGACGCGGATCGCGGGAGCGATTTGTCAAAGCCGGCGTGGCGTCTGTCACTCGCCTCTTTACCGCGCGATCGTTAACGAAGAGAAGAAAAGTGCGGACCGATCGCGCGTTCTCCAAAAAGGAGAAGACAAAAGAGGATCTACGGATGTACGACGATATTATCTTCTCCGTATCGCGGCGCAAGCTTCCCGCGGCCACGGCCCCCCGGGGCGCTCTGCGTGTGTTAATTTGAATCGAGAGAGATTACGCGGAGGCGCCCCGCGGGGCGCAGCCATTTTGTATCAAAATGTCGATAAAGGAAGTCAGTGGTCTCGGATCCTGACAACGACGACGACGACGACGGTGTACGGATTACAATCCGTCCCTCCTAATCGTCGAGTTTCGTGCCAGAATAACGCGCGATGATCCCCCCGTGACTTTCAGCCCGGGAAGACTTTCCCGGAGCGGTAACTCCTTTACATCCCGGGGCACACGCAGCGGCTGTAAAATTATTCGATATCACAAGAACGACGCGCGGGCTCTCTCGGCCGAGACTGATACCCGTGACGGATGTACAGACGTGTATAGCCGCGCGCGTACCGACGATAGCGGCGATGATAATTTGCGTAATCGTGATTTATTCGTCTCGCTCACGACATCCCGCGAAAAGAGATAAAATTATATAATTGTAATTTATTCGTCTTGATTCATGACGTCTACCTGAAGGATCATTAGCGTAATTTCGTTTCCCTGCTTTATATTCAGTTGGATGGAGCGCGTGCCCCGAGGACATCGTCGTATCGCGGTAGTTACGGTGTTCCGAGCGTGTCAAAATGACGCGGAGATTCGCTGCTAATATTCTCGCGTTTCGTTTAGTTCGGAAAATCTCTAACGCACAACATTCGCAAGTTTTTCGTAAGTCAAAGCTCAAGATCGCATCAAAGATACGCATTCGAAGAAACGAAATTTACAAACACCAACCTATTAGGTTTTTAACTAACCGAGATATCGCGACTATATTGTTATCGGGCAAAATTAATCTTGCGGCGCGGGAGTTGCGTCACACGCCACGAAGATCGATTTCCAGGATCGAATCCGCCGCGAGAACCCGTCTCGGCGTACCGACGACGACGACGACGCCCGAGAGGAATTTAGTCCGAAGTTATTGGAGTTCCTTCGCAGTCGCTCTACGTACAGAAACATTCCACGGCGGGGTTGGCGTTGGCGGATACCTGCGGACGTTGAACCGTAACTCCAAAGAGATTTATTCAAGCAAGCCGGATAGGCAACGCCGAAAAGAAAAGAGCGCGAGCTCTCGACGGGAATTTTTCCGATTCTCGCGTTTTCAATCCTCCGGGATCGTGAGAGGTCGCATCGAATCGCTTCTTCGCGCGCGATCTCCGATCCTCGACGAGAGATTTCTTGCGAAAAAAAAACGTGCGCGCGCGTTATATCATCGTCGACATCGTTTAATTCTACTCGCGCGCGCCAACTCTCCGCACTCCATAAATATCTCTGAATCATCGTCGTAGTCGTAGTTTCCGCGGTATCCGAGCACAGTTGAAGCGTGTCGGCAACGTCACGTTTGTATTCCCGATGTTGGTATTTAGCGAGAGGAAACTACCCCACGAATTCAGAGACCGCGAAATTCAGGAGAATTGTTCATATAGACGCGCACGAGTCAAGTCGACCCGAAGCATTAATATTCGACTACGACTGGAAGTTCTATATTCGCGAAACAATAATTCTCCCGAGGTGTGTCCGTGGGAGAATATCTAAAGTAAATCTTGTCGCGACACAGATGAGCTCTCGGTAGCTCGTGTGATTTCTATTTCGTATATAATAATCCGCAATGGTATATAAACATGTAAAAATTGTTTACAGCAATTACACGAAAGCGTCGTAATCGCTGATACAAATTGCGAGTATATGTTCTCATCGGTTTAAATCCAATCGATCAGATGTTCTCTTCCCTGTAGACTGCGTAAATACAAGCCGTGTATCTCCATTTTGCCACGCGGAAAGATCGATCTCCCGAGCGCCGTAAGTTCCCAAACACACGCGAAACGGTCGACGAGCGTAACGGCGCGTACGACGCGCGATTTCCCGATTTCGCATTTCCTGACGATACGCGCGCGAGCAGAGTGCGTATTGCGGATACGCATCATGTGCACGCATGCAACAGCACGGGCAATCAAATGCTCGCCGAACCGTTTCGCGCTATTTGTCTCTGCGGAAGACGAGCGGACGCCGAAGCGGCGCGAAGCGATGCGGAGTTGTTGGGAACGGGGCGGGGAAAGGATGCGCGAGCGACGCACCAATTGTTCGACGCACGCCCGATTAAACGATCATTGTACGATTCCGCGATGCCGCGGCCGCGCAACGACGTTAACCAACGCGGAATATTGCGTTTTCACGCGCAAGAATCGCCACGGCGGTTCACTGCGGCCGCGCTCCGATGCTATCTGCACCGATCGCGTTTTCCGGTGCATCGTGCCGGCGAAATTCGTGTGTGATTTTCGACCGGCTGTGTATACGTTTCGAATAACTGAACGCTCTCGCGTATTTCAAGACGATATATTAAAATCCGGGACGTAGATATGATTAATGAACGAACGAAAATATTTTCGAAATCGAGAAACGCGTCATTTAATTTCGGGCGTGTGTTCGAAAAATTTATTTTTCAAGCGTCATTTATTCCCGCAAAAGGGCCATTCTTGTGTTGTTGAATCCGCACATTTCACGAAACACCCTGACTCCGGATAATCCGGATTCTACACGGCAAATTGCAACCCATTGCGATGAATGCTAAAAACGAATCGGGCGCGTACCAAAAGCGGAAGGGATGATCGCGGAGAGGATGGTTGCCGTATCGTGTTCCTACAGTTTTGTTGAAGGAAGGACACACAAGGCATAATCGGCGCCGTGGTCTCCCCACCGTGACGGCGCGAGAGAGGGACGTCACTTCCGACGGAAAAGCGCACCCCTTCCCCCCCTCGCTTCTCCGCCGCCACCTTTGTATTATTCGGCACACGAGTGTGTTTATTCTCACCCCCTTGTTGGAAACAAACGTACCAACGTGTTGTGCGCGGCAACCCTACAACACACGCCTCGCAGGATTTCCCCTCCGGTCTGTTTCCCTCTCTATTAGAGCAACGGGCGAGAGCAAAGCGTGACGTCGTCGTCGGCGCGTCCGACAAAAGGAGAAAACGGCGAAGGAAGAAGAAGAACGCGACGATTGATCGCGTTATTTGCGCTCCGGAAGAACTTCCGGTCAGCTTGCTCGCGATCGGCCGCGAGCCGACAGGAAGCACTCGACGGTGAGGATGAATCCTGACTGACCAGAAACTCACTTCCGGCTGGCTTAACCGTCGGATAAACGCGCGAATGGACTGGAGAACGCGATGGTCGAATACTCGAGCGAACCACCGCGAACAGATGAGTCGGACAAGCTGAAATTTCTTACTCACGTATATAGTGACGTATCGTTTAACGTCAGCGAGATACTTTGCGTTTCCAAAAAGAAACTTTATTATTTCTAATTGCACAAATTTTTCTACTGCTCGGAAAATTCCGAATTATTTTCAAATCCGCGCCAGCTGATTTTTATAAAAATTTCATGACAAAAGTGCCTCGAAAGACATTTTTTATTATTCGTCTTTAGTCCCTAAGATATTTTTTTAAGTAAAAAAAATTCGTTTTTGCAAGAAGTTGGAATAAAAACTCGCACTTGGTCAGCATCTCGCCGTGTCATTTTTTTCAACGTGAAGACGTTGCTTTATGCGTGTACGTATTCTACGAGATGCTACTACATTACGTCTTATGATACTAACTTACGCAAGAGATACTTTCTGAGCATCCTCTCGAACGCGGTACTCACCTGAAACAAGAAAGAAAATCGGGGATTATAATAGGCGATGTATAGATTTAAAAAAACTTGGAAAAAATATGAAAGCAAATAATTTATTTCGCGTTTAAGCGCTTTGCGCTCATCTCTTTAAGCGTTTTGCAGGACACCGACTATCGCGTGTATATACGGAGGAAAAATTTCCGCAACGATTAATAATAGACTATTACAAATATCAGCGCGTTTCCGCTCTGCGCGCGCGCGCGCGCTCGGTGTCATCACGTAAAACATAATACTCTCCGATATTTATCTCTCAACCATGAGCATTGTTATCTGCGGAATAATAAATACGCTATTAATCACATGTTTGCTGATTAATAAGACGCGGACACGACTCATGTCGAGATAACATCGTATCAACGTAACATTCATTAGGAAGAGGGAGCAAAACTATTCCCGTTATTTTCACGTGAGGATTCTCCGTCCCTTTTCGCGCTTTGTTTCGCGAAAATACGCGCGCGCACGACGCGCAAAGAATAAATTAGAGAAACGCGCGCTCGTGACAAGTACCAAGGTGTCAAAAGAAAGACACCTAAAAGAGAGGGAGAGATGAACGACGATCATGGAAGTACGCACAGACGAGTGGCACCTTCCACGCAATTCCAACGCGAGCACGCGGAGGTCAAGGACACCGATACTCCTCTCTCGACTCTCGTATATATATATATATATATGTATATGTCTCTTTGTCGGTGCGCGCGAAGAGGTCCGCGTGCGATCTCTTGATGGAGCCGGGAAGTTTTACGAGTGCCTCCTTGAGCGAAGCCGCGGGATACGGGCGACTAAACCGAGCCCGAGAGGGCGGGAGAGAAGTCGAGAAAAGGGGGAGAGAGGGAGAGAAAAAAAAGGAGCCGCTGTACTTCGGCAAATTCGCGAGATGTCGGGCCGGCTTGTTCGGACCCTTGGTATCAAGTTCTACGGCGCGGTGGATATCCCTATCGCGATCCTCGACATTCCATCTGTACGGCCAAAGTTATCCGCCTCTTACGAAGAGGACAGGATGACAGAGAGAGAGAGAGAGAGAGAGAGGGAAAGAGAGAGAGTATCCCGGACGGACGATCCGTTACAAGATTATTCATGAATTTCGAATAGCGTCGAGAATGAAACTTCGGAATAAACGAATTTCTGAATGTTACCACATTAACATTTTAATTGCGCGTGTTATATCAGCGTTCCGCGTTCGAGGCAATATTTAATTCACTAGCTTGTCTCGGAGAAGTGTCAAATATTGTGTAAACTTCTAATTTTCTCTTCATTCCCGTTAATCAAGCCTACATCGAAGATGTATGATAATTCAAAGAGATAACTCAAACACATAAGTTATTAATTTTCTGAACGGTGAACTCAATGAGCAATTCAAGTCCAAGTCACGGAATTAGAAGACAGCTGCGACGGAGAACACTTTTCCTCGCCGTTTGAACGTCGATAAAATCATAGTAGAAATAAGGCGGCGTTCTCTCTCTCTCTCTCTCTCACACCTGTCTCGACATTATACACGCGCGTCCATTCTCGTGGATATTGCACGCGTGCAACACGTCTCTCTGTATCGGAAAATTAATGAGCAGTTTCCTGATATAGCGACCATTTCAAAAGTTCAACTGTCATCAAACACGACGCAAGGCAAATTCGATTCGACACGCTTCGATCACCCAAGAGAGCTCAGGGAATTCCAACCGATGGAAAATGCGAGCGGATAGAACGTGGCGAAGAAATTCCGTGGCGGCGATTAGCATTTGACCCCTTTCACGATTCTTGAGAAATTGATGACGGCAATATATCGAAAATATCAATATCTCAGCCGTACATTTAACACTAGCCGTTTCGATTATATATGAAGTTCTTCTTTTTGGGGGGACTTTTTAAATAAACTAGTCGCGCACGATATTAAAGTATCTGTCGTCGACTCTCGTCGTGCCGGTTACATCCGATTATTAAAGATCGTTTCTCCCGAAACGACCGAAGATAGGAATTTTCCATAATCTCGCGAGTTAGCGCGAACACAAACGAAAGTTCGAATTCAGCAAGATTTTCTCTCCCTCGTCCCTCGAGGTTTTCGCTGATCACGCGCCCGCGAGAAAGGGAATTCCGCTCGTTCTCTGAATAATTGCAGGCGGCAGTAGACGGAAGGTGGTACGAAAGAGAGAGAGGAGAGAAGGTGAAATCGCGCGGGCGAAACTTCGCGTCTATTATTACCACGATCGCAAGAATGCCGTGGCTGCCGCGTACAGCGAAGTGAAGAGAAACGGCAGGGCTCGCTCGTGAGAGAGCCGGAGAGCCGCGTAGACGAGGAAGAGGGAAACGAGCGAGGAACGAGCGGGCGTAGAAAACGAGAACGGACGAGGGGGAGAGAGAGAGAGACAAGAGGGAGAGAGAACAGCCCCCTACTTACGTAATTTTAAATTAAACTGTGACGTTTTCAAATTAACGTTTTTGCTCGCCCGCTCTCTCCATCTACCCTCTTTCTCCACTTCCTCTCGTCTCCTCTCGTCTATCCTCCCGTTTTCTTTCTTTCTCGCTCTGCCTCCAGCGTTCCAGCTTTGAGGCTCGCGCGCTAGACCCAAGGTAGAAACTTGTGATATTACGCCAGGGTTTTTCCGCCCCTCTCTCACACTCTTCGCCTTCTATCTCCTTCCATCTATCTCTTGTTCCTATGCTACTCATCGTTCTCTTCCTTCATCTTTCTCTCTCTCTCTTTCTCTCTCCATCGACCCGAGTCCTGAGCGCGGAAGCGCGCGTAATTTAGGTACCAGGAAATTGGTTTTCTCGACAATGAAATAGAAGAATGCGATGCGACAAAGCCCTGAAGAGATCTGAAAAAAAAAGGGAGAAAGAGAGGTGTCTTTGCACGAGCGAACATGGCATGACTCACACAGTCCGCGCGCACTTACTGCTCGCCGCGGCAGTTGCAGTAATTGCAGTATAGCTGCATGCTCTTTATTATTAAGGTGCGAGAGAGGACCGCGACGGTTGAATGGGGGAATTTCGCGTTAACGTCGCCGAACGGATTTCCATTCACGGCCGCGACGATGGTTGCGCTCGTCGTCGCCGGAGAAACGGAAAGGATCCATTGTCCCGCCGTGACGTGTCTCGCGGAAAAAGACTGAGCCGGCTGACACGGAGCCCTCGGATTCGCGCGGCCGCCGGAAAGTACGCGGGCGAGCTCTGAATCCACTTCTGTATCCTAATTTGGAGAACAAAAGAGTCAGTCCGCGAGATGACATTTTTGTCGTGCCCGAAATTAAAAAGAAGAGAAAAGCGCGAAGAGAATTCTCGCGCATTCGTTACGTTCCTCGCGAGTGAATCGAACAATCTCGATTAGAAATTTCTTTTATTTGTCTCTCTCTTGTGACAATCAGGGACGAATCTATTTCTCGCAAAGAGCTTCGACCGGCGCGGATATAGTTCGACGGTGAAACTTGAAACACACCTCCTTCAAACCAACCGATCACGGAAGCGACGTCCGCCGCAGGAGTTCCGACGTGGGAGCTCCGAGAGATTATCTATCAAATTAGCCACAGTGCTTACGTATATATATATATATACGCCCAATAAGATCGCGGAAACGCCGGCGGCGGACGCGCACCGGTGGATTCGTGCGTCTCTCGCTCGCCGAAGAGACCGGCAAATCGTTCGACGATAATTATCCGTCGCACACAATCGAAGTATCCTGCAAAGTCGGGGCGGTTAGATTCGCATCCTGTCGGTCGAACCACCGACCGGGTCGGGACATCACGCCGGTGCGTGCACAGCCTCGGTACGAGTCCGCGGAACGCTCGTAATTGTTCGGTCGCCAGGGCCACTGAATAAAATACGAGCTACCGGTCGCGCTGTCTGTCAGTTCGCTGCGGGGCTGCTGCTGTCTGTCCGTCACGCTGACGTGGGAAGACGCCGCCTGGTTCCACCCCAGAAGCTCCGCGCCACTACCGAAAGCTAGTTACGATTGTTGTTGAGAAACTCGGAGTCATGCAAGCCCGGCCGCCATCCGCCTCCACCCTCGCGCGCATTTCGCCGCTCCCGGTCGTCCGTCGGCTCGTCCACCTCCGCCTTGCAAGCGAGCAATTTCATAGTCATGCAATCATAATCAACTCGAGATAATAGTTTTCTCTCGAGCCGGGCGCTCACCGAGTTTCTCTCCGCCGTGCACTAACAAATAACTCGCGTTTCCGGTTTTTCAGCGTCGTTCAGAGGCAGCTGCCACAATAAAAAAAAAAAGAAAAAAAATTTCTCGAACTTCTGTACTTTTGCATACCGACGACGATATTGCCTCGTTAAATCCGCACCGATAATTTCCGTTTCACAATACGAGCTCGCAATATAGCGAAAGGGTCGATTCTCGAGGGAGAATCGAGATCGAGATAGTAGTCGGCCCGGACTGGATAATTAGACAATCCGGTTGGTTACGTGGAGGCGATTAGTCACACGACGGGTGATGCGCTTGGTGCGGTCGAGATCCTTCGTCCTAACGACAAAGTATATACATCGAAGAATATTGAAGAAGGGACGTGAGAGGAGGGTTCGCAGAAAGGAAAGAGTTTCTTCGGGTCGAAGGCTCTTCGTTCGAAGCGCGAGGAACGTTCGAAGCCATCGCGATATCTCGGGATCGCTCGTTCGTCTTGCGGCAATCGCGTAATTCCCGGCATCCTCCTGCAATTACACCCATCTGTTACCCTCGCGCTCTTTTATTTCCTGCTTGTTGCCAAGTCCATCTCCTTCTTCGCTTCTTTACCGGCTTCTTCATCGTGGCGAGAGTCCACGTGTGCGCGCGCGCGCGCGTGTGTGTGTGTGACTCTCCGGGCGCACGGAAATCCGCATAGATAATTTGCGAAGGGCACATCGTGCGACGTAACCGCAAGGTAACGAACGAATATCGGCGGGGAAGAGAAACTGGAAGAGAAGGGAGCGGACGTACTTCTGAGGATAAGCGACGAAGTCAAAATATGTCAATAGCTCGGCTGCGGTAGACCGCATAAACTGTTACGTCGGACTCGTAACCCCGCGAGGAATAAGAGTCAAGGAGGGTTGCTTTGAGTCATGCGAGATGACGTGTCGACAAGCCGTACTGCGCGCGCCTTTCGAAACCGGCGGCGGCGGCGGTGCGCGCTATTGTGTCGCTGACCGCATGAGTTCGCACAGAATTTAATAAGGAGAAACAGTCTTCTTTTTGTTTTGTTCAATTATGTCAGCGGATGCGTTGGTTTAACGCACAGTTCGGGTTTGACGAGGCTGAAAGTCGTGAAACCTCAAATTCGACGCTTCGATGCACCGGCGCGAATTAGGGGCGTCAACAAAGCGAAACTCGAACAAGTATAGAACGAGTGCGCTTCTTTCTCCGATTCAATATATAAAAGGCACGATGTCCCATTTGTTTTCTCAGCGCTATCGCACTGATAAATAAGATTCGTTTAAAGTGAAAGCGCGACACGATAAAATCCACTCGATGCGGGAAATGAAACGAAAGGAGCCCGGATGACAATGAGCACGTCGAGCACGCACCGCCGAATGGGGCGAGCGGAAGAGAAACCCCCGATAGGTGTGTAAAGCGCGGGTAGACGGCGAGGAGGCGGCGGAGAGACCGAAGTGCATTAGCCTAATCTAATGACGCAAAGAACTAATAAGAGAAGCTGCTGAAATCCGTTTCCCATTCACGGATTTCTCCCTCTCGCGTGCGCGTTCTCTCTCTCTCTCTCTCTCCTCCGTTTTCCATCAAGTTCCTTCCACTCCTCATCCGCTTCCAGCATCCGCGCCTCCACCCTTGGCACTGCTATAACCTATCTGGTGCCCGTAGGGCTAATGCATCGCACAATAGATCAATTACATACATTAGTGGCTTCGAGGATGGCTGAGAGTGTAAGCTTGCCTCTCCTCTCTCTCGCTCTCTCTTTCGCGCACGTATCTCTGCCTCGCTCCTCTCGACATATCGATATCTACGGGTCGCCAGCGAAGCGCGAATACAAACTGGATTTTAACTGTCTACCCTCTCACATTACGTGTACGAACTCGTACGAATTATTGCGAAATAAATTTCTTTATCAATAACACTTTCTCAGAAACGCGCGTTCTTCGTGCGCGTCGAATTAACCGGTACATTATTATGAAAAGCGCGTGTTACTTAGCGTAGATATTTTTGCTTAACAGAAGTTTCATACAGCTCTAAGATAATTTTAATCCGCGAGAAAACGCGCGTTTCGAAACTCCAGCGCGCAGACGCTCGTCAATCGTGAAGATGCTTTTTAAGACGCATCTTTGCGCGCGAGAGGTAAAAGCAGTTTCAGCACACACACGCGGCCGCGAGAGAGAGAGAGAGAGAGAGAGTGAGTGAACAATTTATGCACCGAAGAAAATTTCGTTGCCAGAGAGAGAGAGAGAGAGAGAGAGAGAGAGAGAGAGAAGGAGAGTAGCGGATAAGGCTCCATATGTGTACGTAACCGTGCCGGAGTCACCGCGCGCACCAACAACGACGACAACAACAACAAGAACGACGATGAGAACGACGACGAGAAGGGTGAAGGGAGAGGACAACGAGAACTTTAAGGGAACGACGACGTAAGACGTCTCAAGCAAGCCAACCTGGCGGGAAAGAGATAGAGAGAGAGAGAGAGAGAGCGCAAGAGAGCATGCTACGGGTATGCCGGGGAATCGTAAGTTAAGACGGGGTGGTAAAGGAGGAAGGTTAGCCGGCGCAAACATAAAGTTCCAGACTTACGACACGAGATCCCCGATAGCTCCTCCGCGGTGGGCATAAAAGCATTAAAAAGCAACCGAGGCAAAAACGCAAGTGCATACTCTTTCTCTCTCTCGCGCGCGCACATGACACGTACATGCACGCGTGTTTTGTTGCGGTGTTAGTGCGATACTATACAGATATAGCACGCGGGATCGTCTTATTCTCCTCTTCCTTCATCTTCCTCCTTCACCCTTCTCGTTCCTCACGCTTGCATGCGTTCTTCGCGGTAGACCCCTGCGGCGACCAACCTGTCTTTCCAACACTGTTCCCCGTTCCCCCCTCCGGCTATCTCGTCGTGGATATCCCGATAATACTCGGGGCGCGTCTAAATTCTTTCGTACTCGTCTTGATAGGAACAAAGAGACACGGGGATGGGAGAAGAGAAAGAAGCGGCAAGGGTTCGGGCAAGAGGTGCGCGCGCGATAACGATAATCGACGAGCGTGATACGACCGAGAAAATGCGACCGTTCGGTACCATCCGGTTCCACGTTGGCGTGCGAGTTCTCTAATTGCGTCCCGAGCTCCGCCCGGGTCGTCCACGACGAAACGTCCGATTAATTGCCTCTTTCGAAAATTTTCGGGATATTACTTTTCGCTCGGCGCGTGGGACTGAGCGGATCGCGTGATACATCCGCTTGATGTGATATTATTCGTGCAACATTGACGGACGCGAGATTGGATATCGGGTACCGCTTCAATGTTGGCGCTTGTAAAACGATAAATGGAGGAAGCGTTTCTTCCCGATACGGGCGTACAAAGCGAACCGAAGGACGAGAACATAAAGAGAGCTCCCAGCGCTGTAGTTTTTGAAATATAGGCTCCTCCGGCGATAATGATGAACCGTGTTTACACTGACGGCATCTTCGGGGGCGAGCGGGAGGGAGAGAGGGGCGAGGCGCCTCGTCAAGCTTCACCGGGAGAGGTCGGCAGCGGAGCGGAAAGGAGGCGACTCCTTTTTCATGTAAATACGATGTAGCCGCGTGTAAAGACGGCTGACCGCTCGTGTACGCGGTACAATGTCGGCTGCCGGGGCCCTTCGCGGGTCAAAGCGGCGCGCGAAGCGAGCGAGACGAGGAGAGCGGCATCGCCCTCGCCGTGCGGGAGATGAGGAAAGAACGGAGGACGACCGACCGTAAAATATATCAGCCGCTGTGTGACTTCGCGGTGCGGCCACAAATCACGCCGACCCCCCGCTGCTAACCACCGACACACAGTGGTGGGTGTATCTTTACTCTTGCTCCGCCGATGACGCCGATGTGCACCTTTCCCGGAAGCGTTCGAGGATTTCTCCGGAAGCGTTTGGAGAAGACGCGCGAAAAAACGGGACTAAAAAGAACGAAAAAACATATTGTAAGAACTAATTTCTGGTCTTCGAGAGTAAAAATCGCAAGCTTCAAAGTTTGATGTAACTTTTAAAAAACGCGTGCACGTAACTCACGTCATAAATCATCGAATATTTAATTATTAGAGTAATCATTAGACTTTTGCGCGATAATATAGAAGTTTTAAGATCTGTTTTCGAAATAAATATAAAAAACAAAAAAAGCTGCGAGCTTTTTGAAGACGTAATGGAAAGAAAGAGTAGATCGAATCTTGAGAAATTTCGAAGATTGCCAGCCGACGAGCAAACCAATTCCCGCTCGCCATGTATCATCTCGAAGTTCGTTAGAAACTTCAAATATGCTACCTGGAGAATCCGACGGCGGTGAAAATGCGACACGGGGGGAGGAAGATCAGTCTTTCGCGTCCGAGAGGCATAACGCGCGCTCCGGCGCGATCAAGCCAGGAATCTTCTCCGGTGAATACTATTAATGAAGGCCGCCGCGTCCGGGAACGCGAGGAGCAGAGAAGCGGAGGAAGGCAGAGAAAAGACGGCGCGAGAAGACGACGAGAGAGAAGAAGGAGGAGGAGGAGAAGAGGACGGACGGGGGTGCCTTTTGAGAGGAGCTGCCTTTTGTTGGTCTTCGATGTGAGCGAGGAAATAATGCTCCGTGGAATGTGACCCGTGCACCTCTCTCGCGCGCGTACCAGGATCTACGCGCGCGCGCGTGTACGGATCAACACTCGCTCGATCCGCGCTGCGCTGCGCTCGCGTCGTCGCTCGCGCAGTGAACGCCGGGGCGATCACGTGAACCGTGACCGCGAAAGAGAGTATGCCTCTTTATGGACAACGAGAAGAGAAGAGAAACGCTCGCTCGTCATCTCGCGCCGGTAATAATATTTCACCGGCGCGTATGCAAACGGCGAACATCTCGGGCGTATCGGAGCGCGTCAGCGAGCCAATTAGGCGTCACGCCAGGCACGCCGTCGTTATCCCCGCGAATTAAGAACAGGCTTGATAATTAGACGGCCGACGACTGTGATAAGGAGACCGTTAAGATCCGCACGACAAAGAAAACGCGTTTTACCTACGGCAGCTGACGGATGACCGTACAATCGGATAGGCTCGGCGCGGTACAGTTGTGATTTACGCCTTTCTCCTCGCGTTAGCTATCTTTCTAGCTGATCTACCGCGCGGTCTCTTATCGACGCGGCTATCACCGTTAACCGGGCATGCGGCACACGCGCGAATTGGCAACTCCGAGAGCGAGAGAGAGAGAGAAAAGAAACCGCGGCGCAAAAAGAAGAAGAAGAAGACGGCAAAATTTTTTTCCGTCCCCGCGGCGGATATTTATCTTCCTTGTCATCGGTTGTACAATTTTACAAGGGGAAGGGATCGAAATAATAACAATGGCAAAAAAGCAGGGGCAAATGGCGCGAGACGAGGTAAGACGGAGCACGAGATGAAAGCGTGAAGTCATTTATAACTCGGGCGGAGTGGCACGTGATTAGAAGTACGAAATGACTGCGCCAACAACAGCATCAGCAGCAGCAACGAGGTACCCGACTCGGAAACCCGCACTACCCTCCTTTCTCGTCACGCACCGAAGACGAGGAATGTTTTAACCGGTAGCGAGCGAGATCATTATAACGATTCGAATCTACCGAGTAAAAGAGAAAGAGAGAGAGAGAGAGAGAAAAGAGAGTGGCCGAGAACGCGCTTCTCCGCTCCGCTGAGTTCCGCTCGTTATTAATATCGAATAACGAGATGCCGCGCCGGCCGGCTCGCGAGCGCCAATGGCATGCGTGCGCCCACGGCGTATTCTTTATTAACGATGCACCACCATTCCCAGGATCGTCCGCGTACCAAAAAATCCACTCGATGCCGGGACGGTAGTCCCCGTCCATTGCTGCCGGACGCGAGTCTCCGGGAGGATCAAACCGTGCAGGTAGGATCGGAAACGCGAGAGCGAGCGAGAGAGGAGACGAGAGAGTCAGAAGAAAGATCTTTGATATTCGTGGGACGAACGTTCGTTATCGAGGCGACGCATAACTCGGCCGAGAACAGGGACGACGCGCGAGCGTTTATTGCTCATTACAGGGTAGAGAGAAACGCGACGAACGCGGTTAAGAAACTCCGTCGTTGCTCTCT
>QVOB01011084.1:0-24498 GCA_014839585.1 Pseudomyrmex concolor | reverse complement strand
AAGTAAACACACAAGGACGTACGTGTGATGTAACGCAAGATGAATGCAAACGGTGAACATTTAATGTTACAAAAGTCACGGCACATATTGCGCTACGCTTAAGATCGCGTGCTACATTACACGCGCATATCAATCCTGTCTTTGTATCTGGACATTCATATGATGCGGCGATTGGGACGACGTGCGAGTGATCTTACGTAACGTACATTGTGATACAGAAGAAGAGTTTTATCTTCACGTACGTATAATAATAATTACTCGTCGACTTGCAATAATGCAATATATTTTTTTAGCGCCCATTACTTTATATCGCACACCAATCAATTATTGCGTCTTATTCAAAACATCAATTTCGTGTGCTGCCATTAATTAGTAGCATTTTTGCCAGATTATCGTATAGCTCGTCTGTGACACACGCGCCGATTTCTGTATTTTTTTTTTTTTTTTTTAACGGAAAATATATTTATTCTAGAAAAACACGCGATAAATTAGCTTCTGGAATGCAACATATAATTTCGATTTGTTCTACGGGAACTAATAATTTACTACTAAATTCGTGGGAAAGACAATGAGCAACGCAACGATCACTTAGTCATGAATTAATTAATACCTGCTGTATGAATACATGGGAGACACAATAGCTCCATAAGGTAATACAAGTACGAACAGGCTATGCACATCATCGATTGCGTTGTGGATATCGTAAGATACGCTTCAAGTTTTAATACGTTTGTAACGTTACGAAACAGTTGCCGTATGAACGACAAGAATGAAGGAAATTTAACTTATAACAAGGTTTTTTGTTTTTACATACTTCTTTGAATAAAATTAATTAATATTAATTACGTTACGTTACGTCCTTTTTTCTTCTGGTAAACTCTGTTTGGGATAAAAAAAGAAAAGAGAAAAGAGAGAGAAGTAACGAAGAGAGAAAAAAAAAGAAAACTTTAACAAGTGTAAATACACTTCAGTATGTGGGTTTTTCTTAATTTTTATGCTATATTATCGATAATATACTACAAAACATGTTGCATTTGTACCGCGTTTCCGCTGTTTTTGTCGCGTTTCTCGTGAGCGGCATAGCAGAAGCGAAGAAACGAAAGTCATGTTCGCGTGCTAACATCAACGTCAACCATCGAGCGTAAAGGGTTCCATCGAAAGTCGCCTTCCGACCCCAATTACGCGCGGATTCATCGTGGAAGGACGACGTTGTTCTTTACATGCCGTACCGATGTGTATGCATCATCGTTGATTCGCGGTTTGTCGCGATTACCGGATTTCTTCGCGGTACGTTTGGAAGCGGAAGAGACACGAAAAATTGTTGGGCGGACCATATTCCGAAGAAGAGAAGAAAAAAGGAAAAGAGAGAGAGAGAAGAGAGAAAGAGAGAGAAAGAGAGAGAGAAAGAGAGAGATCCTTGAAGTAATAGAAAGCAGAGGCGCAGGCAGACCTGAGCAATTATCGGTCGTTACGTACTATTATTAATAACAATAATGACGACTAAACCCGGTAGGATATCGCGTGCGCTCCCACGGGTGAGGTGCGTGCCGGGTACATAAACGATGTACCCATCTAATAGGTATCCATGCCGCGAGCAAATTCCTTGCCTCGACCTGCTATCTCTCGGTCTTCCTCTCTCTCCCTGTCTCCGTTTCTCTCTCTCTCTCTCTCTCTCTCTCTCTCTTTTCGTCCATTAACTTCTCCATATCTTTTCCTGCCTCTTTCTCTCCATGTGTGTTGATCTCTCTTCTTTCGTCCTGGACCGCGTCTTTCATTGCTGCTCGCTCGGTTTATTCTCGATTTGTGCACGTGTGCACGTATAAATGTACGTGCGTGCGTACGCAAAAGTTTTGAGCGCGGCGCCATTTTTTTAAATAAAAGAAACCGCACGAAG
This sequence comes from Pseudomyrmex concolor, assembly GCA_014839585.1. Lineage (NCBI taxonomy): Eukaryota > Metazoa > Arthropoda > Insecta > Hymenoptera > Formicidae > Pseudomyrmex > Pseudomyrmex concolor. The sequence continues at coordinate 22,604 of QVOB01011084.1, read as the reverse complement.
AACCAATTTCGTTAAGGTCGCTCGCGCGAGCACGGCGGAATGAATGTCAGTCAAATACGTGTAGTTTACGGAACGTTGTTGCGGGGTGAAAAAGACGCGCATTCAGACGCGCGTCGCATGCGTGCGTTTACGAGACCGATTTTTTTTTTTTTTTTTTTCATTATGAATTGATAATGAGGGATTGACGTAATTACACACGAAGCGAGGACGTTAAGGTGTATTATGAAGAGCGTCGCGATAGAAACTATGAGGTAAACAGCCGGAACGCCTCCGGCTTTGTCCTCCCGATATGTGTCTGTCAAATTACTTCAATAATCATAATGATGCGTTGTTACTCCACGATGAAATTTCCACCATTTACATGTGTCACTATATTTATGTTTTTTTTTTTGCGACTGACACAACGAAAAACAAAAGAACCATAGTTTTGAAGATATTACAACCGATATAAATTGTATTTTTTCAATTTTTTTTTTCAATTACACAATTTAAAAAAACAATGTAATTTATATATTTGTTCATGATGAACAGAACAACAATATCGCATAACGTTGTTTTCGTTAGATTAGCGGATCATCACTTGAGGTAATCGCTTGTTCGCGTCGGTGAACCGACTAATTATTATTCGTTGCCGTTAAGTAATTGGTCGATCGATTATGTGGTACATTATATCCATCTTCGAATACGCCTAAGGACTCCGTATCCAGCGGGATGAAGACATTACCGGCGGCGTAGCGAGAGAACAGGCTCCGAACGGTATTTTTACGAGCGGCTCGTAAAGTTAACGAGGACCGCGAGGCAGGTCTACGAGAAAGAGAGAAACTTCGGCGCGTTTCACGACGACGATGCTCGGTGGCTCGCCTCCATTTTTTATTGCTCACGGCGCGCGTATTCCTCTTCTCTTTCCTCACCATATATTATAACTCACTTCCACGTCTCTCCGAGAGAGAGGCTGCGCCTTTCCTCGAATGCGAATCCCGAGCTCCCGTTCGCTCGTGTTGCGGATACCCCAATGATACTATACCCGCTCGGAACCTAAATTTCCGCGAGTTTCACCGCGCTTCTCGCGTGCAAGATCGCACTCGCGTGCCTGCCTCGGCGAAAGCGCTCCGGTGTCCATTACCTCGCGGAATATGGCGGTTTTACAGGGCTCTAGGAAGAGCAGTAGTAGCCGTGGAAAGCGCAGGGCGTGGTTTGCGCTCGAGCGATTATAGCTCTCTTTTGTTTCGAGATATAGTTATAAAATATAAATTTTTGCTCTGTTATTCTCTGTGTGGAGAAAAGAGGCATCTCGAAGAGGCACTCTTTGTATTAAGCTGTCGAAATAACTGAGGAGAGGGAACTTACTAACGATCAGCGCAATTATCGACGAATTATCCGAGTTGCCGAGGTGCTGAGATTTAACGTGCGAAAGAAGCGGCTATTATGCGTTAATCTTTGCGAGCTAACGAGCTTTGAGCGCCCTTCATATAACGCTCGTTTAGTCCGACCTACGAGTGTGTACTCGGTGTTGTTCCCTGTTCTTTGCCTCGAAAACGCGCTCGAGATCACGCGGCATCATTTGAAGTCGTCAGTGATTGCTGCGCGCGGACCGCCGCAAAAAAAAAAAAAAGATTACACTGTGAATTATGCAAATTGTAAATTTTTATTAGAGAGAGAAAGAAAAAGAGAGGAAGAGAAACTAAAAGTAAAATATATATAGGATCGGAGAAATTTATTTAAAGATGATTATTGATAACAAATGATTTGTAACAAATCGTTTTTTCCGTGAAAAAATTTAATGATATCAATTAGCAATAGGAACTATTTTAAAATTTAACTCGACATTAGAGACACAAGTCTCTCTCTCGCATCTGTAATTTTCGACTTTGAAACTTTTGCTTACATGTCTCTGATATCTATATTTTTCTTTCATTTCTGGAAAATCGATTGTGAAACTCCGTATGTTCTTCGGGACTAGCGTAGAGAGTGTATAAGAGATGGGTGATTTCTGCCTTGACTTCATATCGAAATTACGTACGTACGTAATGCGTGAGGTGTTCGATACTCGCGATAGGCATAGAGTGGAGAACATAATAGCGATATGTCAACGGAGTAGTTCCCCTACGTAAGTTCTTCGTGTTCGGAATGTCACCCAATAATTTGCATATTCTTGTATCGTCGACATTAACGATAAGAAACAACGCGCGGCGTACAACATCGAGGCGTCCGTACATTGTGAATGCAATTCTCCTCCTTGGCGCGCGAATAAACAACTTATTCGTTGTAAAAAGTACATTTTACACAAAGACACTCACCTAAAAGTTTCGTGACGACTGCGCCCTGCTGATTTAAAGACAACACGTGATTGGCGAGGTCGTTATAGTGCCTTAGTGCTCCTAATCCATGTGATAATTCAATTAGACGTTGACGCGACGCACTTCCGTTATTTCCGCTGGCAAATGGACCAGCTGTGCAGTTTTGCAAGTTTACACCTGCAATCAGAGAAACACAGTTTTCCGCGATATAATAATAGTAGCAAAAATTACAATATAATACGCTTGTGGTTAAAAATAAAATTTTGTTTGTGAACAACAAAGAGCTCGGTCTGTATTCTCGTGGTAATTAACGGAACGCGTACTTCAATATTCTCGGCTAAGTTGAGTCGCGTTTCCGTAAACGCAGAAGATAATTCTACGGTCTGAGATAATCGAGAGAATTTATTTTTTCACAAAGTTCTTTGTTGAGATTCTCTCGAAGTCAATTAAGTGCTTCGTTAAATTGACAATGGTCTGCGTAATCGCTGTAACGAAAGTCTGGTTACGCTCAAATGATTTCTTATAAAAGCGCAGTAATTTAAATTACCATTGCAAGAGATCACGTTATCTTATTGAAGTTGTTTTTTTTTTTTTTTTTTCAGAACGTTAAAAAAAGTGCACCTGTCGCTCACAAACTGCACACACTCACAACTGTAAGATATTAGTTTTGTGTTCAATCTTTTACAGAAATCGAAGATACGTATAAAAACAAATGTGCGCAACACAAAATTTATCTTAAGTGAAAAAACTTTACATTTTCCTTCGATACATTATATGACACGTATCTAAAAAGTTTATTAATTTTGCGTTAATCAATTTTGTCGGATTTTCTCTCTTTGTCGAGTTATCGTTGCTCTTGAATATTTATCAATTAATCACAATATTATGAAATCGGAGCACAGAGCTCAATCAATGCAAATTCGAGAGTAAAAAAAAAAAATTATACTTCATTTACTTGTTTATTCTTATATCGACATACATATATGTAATTATGTACATATTATATATGACATATGAACATGATAATGTCAAACTTGATATATGATACTTGACATAAGAACATGATAACATCATTTGTCGACATTATACATGACACACGTCGAGGATACTAGAATTCAATTTGTTATGTGAGCGCCTTGTATGTTATATAGATGCAAATGAATCGCCGACCAGGTGTGCGAAGATCCTACTCGTAAGTTTTCGAGAAAGGACGCGCGCGCGAGAGAGAATTGAGTCCTTCTTGGGAATTTATAGCCGAATAATCTTCACGACATCTTGAGCAGACGTAGTTAGCGATTTACGATCAGACACTATTAAAGGATTACTTGTCGACTTAATCTTAAGTGTCGTTCCGGAAGCAATCATTCACTTAATTTTGGGTAATAAAGCATTCGTCGAATGATTCGATCGAGCGTTTGATTCGTCAAAAAAAAAAAAAAAAAAAAAACATGTTAAAGAAGAAAAGAAACATCTTTTGATTACACGACATTCGATGAAATGAGACGATCGGCCGAAACGAACACGTTCAAAGCGTAAACGTGTTGTGAGCTCGACGATAATTTGAATTAAAACGTGAGATAAAAGAAAAACGTTAATAATAATTACCGTATCAGGTAAGTGCGATCGAAATTATGACATGCTTATTGCGGGCTCGACCTCCTCGTAATCGCGCTACCGAGTGATCTTGAACGACGATTAGCGCGGCCCGCGGATGCCAATTTACGATCGGATGACATACGAACGACATTAAGCGCGCGAAGTATAGCTGTCATTTTGCAAACGAGACGAGCACGCAATTACTTTGTATCCAATTCCGCGCGAGGAACTCTCGGCGATCGCGGGGATGAGGAGAGACCCCGTCGGACGAAATTAAATCCACAGTGTTGGCAGAAAAACAGGTCCGTCGTGCTCATTTGTATCAACGTTGTTTCAACTGGTTTTAACGGGTGGACCGACCGTGAATGCGCCCAACCGTTCGTTTACATATATAGCGAGAACGTTTAATTAATTAATTCTTATGAGTTGAGCGGACTGCCAATCGACGCGGCGAGAGAGCATCTTACCCGTATATCGCTCGCAATTTGTTATTCATGCGCGATCGAAAGGCCGTCTTTGTTCAATTTATCGGTATCGTAATATTATACGTGTAGTTATAATTACTAACGACTCCTCTTCGGGAATTACCGCATGTAATCGAAATATGATTAGTTTTATGGTGTAAAGGAGAACAATAATTAACACAACACATGTGCATAATACGAGAATACTCTATATGTTGCAGACAAACACGGCTACGTACGGCGAATTAATTAGGGATGAGAAAAGAGTGTTTCCAATTACATATATTCGCGGGGAATTTATTCGCAAAACCGAAGTGCCGCTGCAGTTATTTCCGTGGAATCTCGTTCGCGGCGGTTGCTTCGAAACGTCGAATAAAACTTACGTGAATTCTGCGAGTCCCGCACATCCCGTCCCGTGTCCCCGCCCGCGGATGGCGCATCGGGCGCGCATTCCGCGCTCGTTTCGTGTCAAAGCGATCGGAGGTGTCGTGAAAACGAAAGTAGCTGATGCACAGAAAGAAATGCGTCCCGTCGTTGCATCGACACCAGGCAGGAACCGGTTCTGAACGAGTTCTGGGCATCGGTATATGTATATATTCGTCCGTACACATATGTATTCGAAATGCACTGCCGCTAAAGACCGATCGCTTGACACGGCGTAATAGATAATAGACAGAAAAACTGGTAGGCCGATTCTGTTTCTCCGCAGAGACTCGAGACAAAACTCGTGGGATTGTTGTTTGCTCCTCTCTCGCTCTCTCCTCTCTTCCGATAAGTGGTTTTACCTGGATCCGGAGACGGCGGATTGACTTCGAGACAAAAACCATGTAGTCGTTACGTATGTTCGTTGACAGTGAACTAACGTAATGATTTAATATTTTTAATTACACATAATAAACTTTTATAGAAAAAAATCTCGAGAGTATCTGCGCAGTTTTAACACACGCGGAATAAAATTCAGATATTGAAAGACAGGTAAAAAAAAAAAGTAATTATATTTGAAGATAGCACCTAACAAAAAGATAATCTTATATTATTGGGATGTAATTTGTAGAGATATCGCGTTAAGAGCAAGTTGTATGTACGTACACGCAGCCGATAATTGATACACATAACAGGCAGGCATTTTACGTAATGACTTGGTGATTAGCGGAGTCCGCGTGACGAGATGATGCCGAAGAAACAGCTGAGAAAGGGAGTTCATTTGCAAATGTAGATATCCACTTCTTCGCACTTGCCGCGCGATCGAGGGTGTAATCATAAAATCTACGAGTGGAACTATGTTATCGTCGCGCGTCATCGTATATATAGTGTCTTTCGATGCTGCCTTACATATCGCTCGTAAATTCTATTCAAACGTGATGTATTTCTTTCGTTGAATTATATTAACACTTTGTCATCTCAAAATCGATTAATACGCAAAAAAATTGATAAATAACCGAAACAATGAAAATGGACAGTAATGTCACATTGCTGTTATCGTGTTGACACTTCTTCAGAAGAACAAATGTCAAACTCAGCTGGCTCATTATCGCGCGTAGTGTTTGTGTGACAGCTCGCCGAATTGACAGCCGATGATTTTTTTGTTGCTCAAAAATTTCTTTTCATAATTTTTTCACAACTTCGAAAATAAATGGAAATTTAAGGCCATATCTGACGAAAAATGGATGAGGCAGCAATTTGAAACTCGTAAATTTTTGTTATTGTAACAGTTGAAGTGTGAGCTTGTCAAAAATCACTGAGAACGTCTTTGACGAGCTGTCATCACATAAACACTACGTGAGATAAAGAGCCAGCGTTTGACATACATATGTTTTTCTAAAAAATGAAAAAACTTGTCAACGACAACAATGAAAATGTGTGTGTACTACGCGTCGTTTAATTCGGAATATTTATCAATCATTCTCGTAAAGTCAACATTGATATTACATTTAACGTTGAAGATACAGCAAAGATGACAAGCCATTGGATCTTATCTCATTGCGAACGACAAGAACGACGCGATTATAATTAACGATGATTATCAATGCAGATTATTGTGATCGTAAATTTGAGTATGCCGACGAACGCGCGAAGTTTAACGTTTGAAGTGTGACAAAACTGAGCGCGAACGTTGTAATATATTTTGAACGTAATTGGTGCACTTCTTTTCACGGACACTTTTCACGATTGGTCGTCAAAACTGTAACAAAGTGCCGTGAAGACAGCTATTAGCCTTCAGGTGTACCTGTTTCAAAACATTCTGGGTGCGGTCGTAAAATCCTGCGGCATCTCGCGCCGAGGTATCGAGGGCAACATCGAGAGCAGCGAGGCGAGCTCCTATCGGGTCTTAAACTGGATTATAACGCCTCTCCTGCGCGTGTTAAACAGAGACTAAGCCAAGGGTTGCATGGATTTACTCCATGCGTTTCGTACTATTGCTCACACAACTTTTAACTTTGCGAATATTTAACAGCGCAATTCAAATATATAACTCAAACTGCTATAAAATTTATAATTTCGATACTTAGAATTTTTTCCGAAGCACTCGGAACTCTAAAACAATTTCACTCTCGAGACTCGGAAGATTGTTCATAACACCATCAAATGTTACTTTCATAAACTACGTAGAACCATAGAGAAACTCTAGAAAAGTTTCAGTTTCTTTGAAATAAAGCGGAAATTCTAATCAGAAGTGTGGAATTTCAATGCCGAAGTGTTAACTTTACACATGCTTCACTGCTTATGTCTCTCACCTTATGAAAGGATAATTCGCGATCGGATCGAAACGTGTTACAAAACGTTGCACCGGAGAACTCGGAAGATCTCTTCCTCGGCGTCGTTTCTATCTTCCACTTTTCTCGTCCACGGATGAAGACACTGCTGTCTACGTGGGTACCTGCCAGCGAAATGGTCTTGGGTGTGGTCATAAAATCTCGCGGTTCTGCAGGAACAGGAGTGTTCCGCGAGCGTGGATACACGAGGCGCGATGGAATACGAGGTGTCGAGTACTCGGGGGAATCGAGAGTACCCGCGGGATGGACGGGTATTGAACGTTAAACGAGAATAATACCTCCGCCTGAAGATAGGTGTATATACTCGTTGCCATAGCGCATTGAAACCGGTTCCGAACGAGTGCGGTACGGCTTGGTAGCCTCCGTGTTCCATCCGGGCAAGTGTAAACCATGGAAAGAAATCGAATGCGCGCGATAGTCGGATACATTGTCGCGAACGTGTGCTGCTCCCAATCGCGCCAAACCCTTTTATCTCCTTATCAGCGCAAACTCGCGGCCCGGTTTCTCGAGGTGAGCAGCCGGAGCAGGAGCGTTTCACGCAACATTTGATATTCGCGCCGGGCGCGGCGCACCACACGTTATGTCTCATTGCGTTTACGCGAAACTCACGTATACGGCGCGGATCTGTGTGTTTTTAACAAATATGCGGTTCTATTCTTCGACTTTTACTAACTTAATTAAATATTCGAAAAGTGACGATGATGCGCGACGACGCGCTCGAATCGCAGATAATCATCGTAAACATCGCCAATAAAACTTGTCGAAGATTTGAAGAGTTAACCGATTGTATTTGCATTATTGGAGAGAGATATGTAAAATGTATTAACTCAGTTTTCATAGATATATTTAAGAGAAGTGATGTTCGATTTGTTTGACAAGTGTGTTTTTAACGTTTTTAATTAATTCTAGCAATTCTGAATCTCTGAAGCGCGAATTTACATCGAGTCTAAATGTTGTTTGCTTTACGGGATCGATACGATTTTTTTTGCTGATATCAGAGTTCTGAAGTCGCGATTGAATTTTCGTGAAGCTTTGTAACAGTCTTGAGATTTTTTTCGTGTTTTCGAAAGCGTGAAATGATTCAATTATCGTTAGTCACAAGGAGCGAGCCCTGTACACAGGTGTTTGGCTGTACAGGTGTTCAGTGTTAATTGCAGTTGCCATCCTGCATCGTTTGGATGGGTTCGCGCCGCAAAAAATCGTGCAGCAATTCATAATTCAATTAGTTACTTGGTTTTATCTCTCATCGAAACAGATATAATCGATGTGTTTATGTGTCGTCGCACATACTGCATATTTACCCTTCTCGCTATCGGGAGCAATTGAAAATATAGGTGTTTATTAATTCTTATTTTAATTGCATTTTGTTGTGTGTGATTTAAAAATTATAATGTCTTTTTAATGTTACTTCTATTTATTTTAACATTATTTTGTCAGAAGTTTTATTTTTAATATAACAACTAAAAATGATGACATTAACAATAATGTGTTTAATAAACGTATTAATATATAAATAATAAAAAAACAGTAATTCGTGTTAAAATAATCGTAAACTGATGAAAAACAATATAGATTTGATACTATATTATCAAGAGAACAAAACTCGACACAACTCGTATTTTACCAGATAATTATTATATTGTCAATATTGTCATACGATTTCACAGAAGTGCCGTTTCCACGTATTTCCTTGTTATTTCAATCGATTCATCGATTATTGTTTTTACCTTTGATAATTCCGAGAGCGTATTCAAGTGTTCGGGTAAAGTCTGTTGAACAACGGTTTCGAATCTGAATAAAACCATTTCAGTTTTGTTGTAAAAAAGACATAAAATAAAGTGCGCGTGATGTATCGATCACAATTATCGATTTATCGCGGCACAGTGGAGTTAATTGGCTTCATTGCTTACGCATACGTTCGTCTTATCTTGAATATCGAGAAATTGTGACAATCAAAGTATTGAAACGTACAAAACTGTTCTTTTTGAGGCAAGAAGCTTAATATATATTTACTGCGTAACATTTTTAATAAAATCATAATACGGCAGCAAAAATATTTATATTATTTTATTATTTTATTTTTATTTTATTATTTTATTTTTATTGTTCTTTAAATTAAAACATGTAGTTTGATGAAAATATTTATTTTCTCACACAATTTCAGTTTAAACTTGACTGCGAGTCAGTCAGTTATATTGACTATGAGAAAAAAACTCGACAGAAAGACTCGTGCGGTGACAATGTCACACTGAATAGCACATCCAATAACTCAATAATCCTACATCCAATTTAAAAGACTCGAACTTGAAAAGTGCTTAGTGTATCTGTAGGTATACTGACTGACCATCAATCAGAGAAGCCGGCACGTTGATCTGTTGATGATGATGCGCCGCCGGGTGCTGATGGTGGTGAGATGGGTGGACCTGCAGCAGGTGCGACCTCGTCTGAGAAAAGGTCGGCGACGGTGGTTCCCAAGGCCGAGTAACACCGGAACTGGTGAGAACGTCCTCATCTTGACAGCAGAACTTGTCGCTCGCGCTCGGAGCAGTCGTACCGGCGCAATTCGCGTGTCTGTCATTATTGTTATTACTAACGTCTCCATTATTATTGTTGTTGTTGCTGTTGTTATTGTGCGTCAGCCGCGTGGTGGTCGCGCCCGTCGCAGGGCTACCACTACCACTAGCACTGCCACTGACACTACCACTGCCAATGCCGTCGACCTGCACCATCTCGCTGTCGATCGCAGCCGCCGACTTGGCAGTACCAGGAGGGGTCGCGACGCCGCCACCGATCATCATCACCAGACGATCTCACCTCCGCCCCCTCCACACACACTCAGCAACGGCTCCTCCCTCTCCTGTTCCCTCCTCCACTTCTGCGGGATGCACCAAGTCTATCTTCCGATTGCTCTTGTGTCTCGTTTCGCATCTAATGAACTCTTTACCGCGCTTTGCGTCGATTTTCCTCCATGAATTCGACCGAGTGATAGGAACGTCAATGACTTCAAGTGCAATAGTCAACTATGGAAGCCTTATATCGAGAATACATTGATGAATTCTTCATTATACTTCGAACACAATATTGTCGGACATAAAAGTTGTTAACGAGGTTTATCGTCGATTTCCTGTCAAACCAAGATATTTCTCTTCTACGCACATCAATACAGTGAAAGTTCAATACGAGTTCAATACACTTCCGCTGTGTTCGCCGTAGGGTCACAAATCCCATTTGTCTTCGGAAACGTCACTTGGCCTTCATCAGTGTCCATCGAACTGTCACGTGAGAGCACATTGTCATAACTGGAGCATCGCATCTCCCGGTAACGGACACGTATCGCGAACTCGTCAACTCGCAACGCGACAGGACACGTATCCTTGCGGATTTGATTAGTGGAGCGAAATGATTTCTCGTATGGTCGCCCGATGACGATCACGACGCATCGCGACGCGAGCTTTCACGTCGCGATACTTGAGCCTAGTCGATGCTGAGTAACTGAAGAGTGTTGGAGCGCAGGCGCCTTCGACGAAGCTCGTGACCACGTCCTCCACCTCTTCTTCTTCTTTGCTTTTCCCTCTCCGTGTTTCTTCTTCGCGTGTCGATAGCCCTCTCTCGCTCCTTCCGCCTACGAGGGCTCCCTTCTCCAATGACAGGCAACGAGGACTACGCCACCAGGGTAACTTGCTCGCGCTCCGCCGGATTCGAGCGGATTGCCTTCCGCTCGAGGTTTCAAAGCGCGCCCAGACTAGCCTTACCCCCACCTTTTGCCCTCCACAGTCGGGAACTCGCCGCTGCTTGCCGAGGTGAGATCAAGATTTAATGTGACGTGACTTGCCTCGTCGCTCTATATACAAGACCGACTCCTCATTCTCTCGCGTCTTTCTCTGGTCACTTATTAAATTTCTTTTTTTTTCTTTTGACTCACAGATTATCACGATTTTCTGATCTCTTCTTGATTATGAAAGATTCACTTCTCTGGAATCGCGAGTCCGATTATTCTTTCTCTTACTTTCTTCCCCTTTTTGTTACTTCGCGATCATTCTCTCATTCCTCACTTTTCTTGTCAGGCGATCAATGATTTTGTACTGCTTCTCTTGCGGTTCAATGTATCAAGGAAACCGAAAACTCTCGCGGCAATGCGCTTCTCACTTAATCTCTTAACGAGTCTCTGCTATTAATTGCCCTTGTAACACCGTAACACGTTTTTCTCGCGCTTCTTTTGAATCACCTGAATGCGTTACGCAAGGCAACCTGCTCGCGCTCCGCCGTATTCGAGCAGATTGTCTTCCGCTACTCGGCTCCGCTCGAAGCGCGCTCAGACTTACCCCCACCCACGAAAGACTTCGCTTCTTCTCGTTGGGAAGATGAGAATCAAGATTTAAGGCGCCGCGGCGCGCAGTGGCGGCGGCGCGGACGGAGAAGGGTGAACATGAAGAAGGTAACCGCGGATCGAAGCCGCTGATCGCACCGGGCAGGATCGTAAAAGGGTGGACGCGAAGCGGAAGACGACGAGAGGCGCGGCGGGAGACCCTCGCGAGAACCTAGTCAATGCGTGCACAGATGAGGTGGGGAACGGACATCGCGAAACAGAAGGGGATATTGTGTGGGATGGGTGCATGGATGGCAAGAGAAAGAGAGCTGGTAAAGGCAAGCCAAGTGCGCACAGCGCGCTGCGCATCTGAGCTTACCTAACGCCCACCGACCATTACCAAGTCGATCGACCAATTGGGCGATTTGGTGGCCGCCCACCGATCTGTTCGCTCGCCCACGCTTTTAAACAGCGGCTACTTTCTGCTCTTCTCTGCAATCGGCGTGAAGCGTCGTCGTTGTGACTTCCGGACGATGGTTTCACAGGTGCAATTTCGAAATCGGACGTCAATCCTGAACGAAAGGCGCATTCGGGAAATAAATCGGCTTGACTGATTCTCGGATATACCTATTCTACTTGCTTGGTTCGATCCCCGATTCTTTTGCGAGAAAAATTGGAGTTTGAATCATTCAACAAAAAAAAGTGCATTATATCGAGTTCAGTCTATTCTCTGAAAATCTATATGTAAATTGGTCTCTATATTGCCTCAAAATTGCCGGTTGTTTTCTATTGTCTGTTATTAAAGAACTATGTCATGCGATTTTGCATATCGTTGACTGTAACGACAACTGTAATACGACGACTGATGTCGGATGTGAGTAAGATATACTCGGAAGAGTGACTTTTGAAGAGTGAACGACTTTAACTGGTTCTGACAACGCGCGTCTTAGTTTATTCACAATTGTGTTTATAAAAATAAGATATGAGACACACACGCATTTATTAAAATTTTCACGTATATACAAATTTTTACATAAGAATAAAACAAGAAGTATATTTTAATATCTTTATGCTTTAATAGATCATGACGTATAGTTTAATATTGATTTTCATGATCGAATGCGTTGTATTTTCCAAATCTAGTTTGACATGTTTGCTCAGTAGACTACAGATTGTACGAATATTGCATATTAATTACTGATTGATTGGTCTGTCGGGATTTATTATCTAAACAGCTGAATAAACCGAGTTTTGTTTTTTTCCGCTAACTGTCACAGATTAGAAACGATAAAGTTATCCGGCTGAGAAACATTGTGCTAAGTTTTCCGCCGGTGATGATACAACTTTGCAAATTATTAAATGATTCGCATTCGTTCGCGAAAACCAGTAGTTTTGCTTCTATTTTTCCGTTGCTACGTTACGAATTTGCAAAATCGTTTAATTGTTACCTTAGAACAAAAGAGGAAAAAATATAAAATCATCGGTGCATGTGTTCTCCGAACAAATTACAAGTCGCGCGATTACTCATCGCGAATTAACGAAACATGTGTGCTACATTGTTGTACAAAGTCGCAAAACATTCGCGGCTGTTATTATCATTCATACGAGTGAATACGCGATCGTCCGTCGTGTGAAAAAATAGCGAGTCAGACATCTGGTGAAAACAACCGATAATTATTGCATCGAGGTAATTTGTCATTTCGAGAGAAGAACTTGGTTCGAATGCGCTAGAATCAAAAGAGTTATTAATCTGATAACAGAAAACGCAAGGAAATTAATTTGTCATGATATAATACAATGTATTATATATTTTTACTTATATTTTATATTTTATTACAAACGCATAAATACATAGTTACTTCATAATGAGAAATGCTTATCAAACGAAGTAAAACAAGACTTGAGATATGTTGTTATCGTAGTTCCCAACATGTATTTGTGACATAAGATGTCTAGAAATAATGGTGCCATTTCTCGTGGACAGATAAAGCAAGTTGTACTGAGTTGAAAAAAATTCATTTTGCGAATTGTGCAATAATTAAGGTATTAATTCGTGTGTTATTAATTTGTAAAGATCTGTGAATAATCGTGAAGAGAACAGTGCGTTTCGCGCACTTATGGTTGCCAGTCGCGCGGTGACACGATGGGAATTTTGTTTTTAATCAAAATAAATAATTCTTTATAGTTTGGTTTTTAATTAAAATAAATAATTAATGATAATTTTAATTTAAAATCTCGCATTTTTCGTCTAATCAAAAAATTATTAATAGATATTTATAGAGTCTGCCATTGAGTTATCGCGTGTCTGACAATGAGCATGAGCGCGCGAAACGTTGAGTCTCTTCGCACGGGTCTTAAATTAATAACTCATTAATTATTGCGAAACTCGCGCAATGAAAAGGATTTAAAGGACTTTTCAATTCAATATTATCCGCTCTACTCTCTTACGAGATCACATACATGATTCAACTATAGTGTAACTTTTTTACAATATGAAAATAATTCGGTTTGAACAGTTGCGCACAATTTATCTAACATTACCGGACGTAAGATAAGCTTTCTGCTACCGATCGATTGTATAAGAATACGCAAAAAAGAAACTCAGTTGCCTGAAAGTGGCGCGAATATACGTCGACGCGACATGCATCGAGACTCTCTCGTGGGGATGGTACGTATAAAAAATTGAGATTATCGCGATTACCTCCGACGGAGAATATCGCGCAGAGTCACTCACACATCGGAGCTCGGAAGATATATCGCAGGTGCTTTGTACGCGACTTATTCGGGTCGCGCCGGTATAAGATATCGCCAGCAACCACCACCATCACCATCGCCACCACCACAGAGTGAGCACTATCACGAGCCTACCATTATCACCGTCGCACGCTTGGCGTTGATAAATCATGCGACAGGAATGATTCGGCTAAATTGCTGCTCGCACGTATCCGCGCTCGAAGCCTGCCGTGCTGGTCGTTGCATGGTCGGAAAAGCGGTACAGAGGAGCAAGGGGTCAGCGATGAAGAGAAGGGTGGAGATGAAAGAGAGGAGGGTGCGCGACCTTTCCCCACCACACCGACGTCGAAGACCGGCAACGGCGAGAGGCAATGTCCGTCACGAGCGGTAATTACGCACGCGTTCCAGTAGCCATTGGTCTATTGATTTTGCTGGGGGCTTGTTGGGTGCGCTGGCTGCTCGCGCTGCGACTCGTCGGATCCGTCGCGAGTAGCACGGAGTGGCATTTGCACCGACTGCGGGTAGGAGTGGACTTGATGGGCGGAGTCAATGGTGGTGGGACCATCGCCACGTGCGATTGGTGGACGACGGATGATGTTCGCGCTATCGCTGATCACTATACCACATACAACGGCGGGAACTCTCTCGCGTCTTCCTGATCCTCGTTACATGTCGGGATTGTGTGTGATAGCGCTCGCGTTGATGTCACGCTACACGCTGATAAGGGTATATCCCGATGATTGACACGACGCACTTGCTCCTTGTGCAAAATTGATCTTTGTTGGAGAAGAAAGGACGAGAAATTGAAAATTGCTCGTCTCGGTGTAGAAATATCGACGATGAAAAGTATTTTGACATGTGTACACGTGATAGAAGCGGGAACTGTGATATGACAGATTAGAAAAAATTATATATCAATGAATCAATCGTCGCTTTATAACGCTGACTGATCAACTTTCCTTTAATTGTAAGCATTTTGGTTTGATTTGTACGTAGCTGTCATCATATGTATAATCATATGTATAATCATGTGATTTTGATATAGGAGTTATAAGAAATGTACATGTAAATCTCATAAAATTACTAGTGTGGTGTTCTAGTAATACATAAATATTAGAATCTAATCTATAATGTAATTTTAGTCTATAGACAAGCACAGCTGTAGTTATAGTATTCTTTCAGCATATATACTCTCGGTCCGCCATTATATTATCGGAAGATGGTGCACAAATAAGAACAGCACACACATATTATTAAGAGGGAAACGAACTCTACACAATCACAATATTACACTAACAATGCCCAAATAAAATTCGAATATATTCGAGAAAACGTCGTATAAATACAGTGTCCATTGTTGTGCAAGCATTTTATTATTCGATGCTCACAAGGTTCGACGCACTTTCAACGTAGCTCTTTTGTAGTTTCGACAAATTGCAAGAGTACAGCTTTCATTAAAACACGTTGCAACGACAGTTTACACGGTTACGAACAATTACCGTAAAACGCAAAGATAATTCCAAGTAAACTTTTGTTTGTCGCGCCTACATATTGTCGCATAAAAAAACTCTGCTCCGAAATTATAATATTCAACTCGCTTGTTGGAGAAAAGAGGTCTCCTCTTTTTAATATAGCGGACTATATTATTAGCCACATCCTCTTCTCCGCTTGAAACAAGCTTGATGCAGGAAAGAGGATTGTTACCGCGCTAAATGGAAGCACCTGATCATTCATCCGATAGTTCTACGCGGCAGCTACTTACATTCTACGTAATTTCGAGCGAGAATAAAGAGAGCGCGGCTAATTACGTGCCTCGTGTAAATGGCGGTACCGGTTGTTGTTCTAAGTACATCAGACGCGTATCAGCGACGTCGCTCCTCCTACTGGCGCGAGAATTCGCTGCATTCACATGCTGGTCCCCATGTGAAAGTCAGATAATTGGTTGGCAACCAAGTCTCCCCATTCTCAACGCCGTCCTATGAAAATTGCGATTTCTAACGCTCAGAAGATAGCGCCGGTAATGCTATTCGTCTTATCGCATAAATCTTACACATTTCCGGTCTGGATCCAATTCGGTTGTTTGCGATTCTTTCTTAGATCGTCTCGGCACGAACAATAATTGAACCACGATTTTTCATTTATCGCGATCTCGCATAAAACTCGCGGCAACAAACTTTCATTAAGAGAGATGATGTGTTTTTTTACATCGGTTTCTTATTATATGATCAGAGAGAAAATACACGTTTAATTAATGCGTTAAAAAAAAGTTACGGTACTTGCATATAATTCGAATCATAATTACAAAAACTAATAAAGCCATTTTATATGCGCGAGAAAAAAGAAAGCGATCGTTGAAAGGGGCAATTATCGGCGAGCGTGCTCGCTCGCGGGCGTCCTGACCGCTTTCAAACCGCGGCGATCGGCTCGCATTTCGTGCATGCTAATTCCCGAACGAAAACGAGGATCATCACACATATACATATACAGATGCGCGCTCTTTGACGTCTGTTCGTTTGTCCGTTCGTTCGTTCGTCCTCCTTCCCAGAGGCTGTTCTGAGACGCGCGCGGTGTGCACGCAAGAATTAAAGGCCGCACGGATCACCGGAACGAGAAGGGACAAAGGAATGCCAACGGTGCTTTCATTTTTTTTGACAAAAAAAAAAGATATAAAAGGAAAAAGAGTTGCGGAGAGACTTGTGTCAGGTCCGTCCTCCGCGCGTCGTTCACGTCACTTTCCCTCGATGTACATACGTATGTCCGTGAATACATCGCGCGTGTAACGCACATGTAAACGGAGGCGGGACACTCGGTGAGCGCGCGTAATGTCGCGTCGATATAACGCGACCGACCGGATGGGAACGCAAGCGGCTCACAGTCGAAGTCGATTGCTCAACCCGAGAAACGCACGAGGGGCCGATACAGAATGCAACCGCGCGTATTGATCGCACGTAATCGCGCTCTCTTCCGCTCCTTCGCCGTTTCTCCTTTTGTGTTTTTTCGCGTTGTAACGAGGCCCGCCACGACGACGATTATTACTGCCGCGCGACTTTTTACACATGGCACAATTCCACTACTACACGACGCTTTCGCGCACACCAACCCGCTTTCACACATTGAGCGGGAATTCAATTGTTTTCTTTCCAATATCCTCTTTCTTTCTCTTTCTTCTTCTTTCTCTCTCTCTGTCTCTCTTTCTTTCGCATTGTCATACACTTCACGGGAAACTTTCGACCTCGCGCATAGCGAACAATTAAAACTCATAGACCCGATAATGAACTGCTAATGTATCGGTTTTATGCAAATGATATTCTGTATATAATGTCTTTCTGCTACGTGTTTCTTACGCTTGTTACAGACCGAAGTATCGCACGCAGCCGGGCATCGGGATCGACTCGTTAATCATCATCTGCTCGCAACAAAATTCGATAACATATCGTATTATCGGTTTATGATAAACGCGCGTGACGCAGTCATTAGTGGCGTCGGCGGTGGAGGCGGCGGCGGCGGTAGCGGCTCCGCATACTTTTAGGGACAGTGTTACACATTATTAAACGAGCAGCTCGTATCTCGTATCTAACCACCTGTGCGCATAGCTAATACCATATAATAAGGATTCATGCATATGAATTTAGTGGGCCAGTCGGCGGGGCTTATCATGAGGAATCTATCGGAGCACCTCTCTCCTCTCTCTCTCTCTCTCTCTCTCTCTCGCCATCTCCCTCGCGCGCGCAACCCTTTTTCGATAGATATATATGCATGTATAATATAATGCCTCCGCCGGTCTCATCGTGCGTGCCACGCACGTTGCACCACTTCCAGCCACTTAGGATAGTAAACGCGTAAGGAAGTGCACGTGGGTGCGCGTAGAGATACGCACGAAGATCGCGCCGATGATTCTTTTGACGTGCGCGCGTGTACCGTGAAAACAGGGGGCCAAGATACAACACGCAGCAATTACATACAAATCTATCTCTTTTTATTTTATCGAGAAAACAAGAAAAAGTTTTTTGTCTATACACTTTTATTTTTTTTTCTATACAATTTTATTGCTTCTAATTTACAGCGCGTGTAACACTTTGTATCTCGTATAGTTGCAACAATATTGTATTTTTATTCGATACACATTATGATAAAAAAGAGAAAGAGAAATGCATTGTTTTTTTACAATCGTGTTTGCGAGATTTTTAAATTTTCAAATATAAAAATATTGCACTTGTGTGAACGCGAATTGATCCTATTTAATTTTGCGAACCTCTTCGCGATGTATTGTAAAAATACGAATAAACATCATCGCGATAAATACTCCTTGGATATAAAAGGGATAGTTAGGTTCTGAGAAGAGGCTGGATCGGATTGTTATCGCTCGTCAATATATGCACCGTGAAGATCGGATACGTGGAACTAATGCGCGTGGAGGAACTTTTTTGTATTCTTAACTTATAATAAAGGCCTGACCAAGGTGGGGCAGATGCAGGAACACAGTAGCTACTGATCAATTCCACCCGCCGTTGATTCTTTTTGTAAAGGTGGCGATCAATGTGTCTCGCCCGTAGTTTCTTTTCTTCAGGAGTCACGGATCGGTATGTCCAAACAAACTGCTCGCGTCGTTAAAGGAATAGAATTGGTTAATTTATAAACAGGAGCTCTTAGAGTGTCGAGTTGTTTCTTTTTTAATATGCGCATCTCACAGAAATTTGAGAATTTTGACTAGACGAATTATAAGGCATTGAATTTATGAATAAATAATCGCGCAATACAATACACGAGGCGGCTTTTGTCAGGAAGACGTAACGATTGAAGATAAAAGTACAATTAGTCGCGCGCGATGAGGAAGTATCTACAGTTTTCTTATAGAAACTGTACTAAAGTAGACACTAAAGTAGGTTTCTTATGGAAACAGTATTAAAGAAACTATACTAAACTGTACTAAACTTTATTAAAAAGAAACTGTTTTTTTTTTTATAGAAAACTACTAAAGCCGATGTAGTTTTCTTTGTAGTTTTCTATAAGAGAAAAAAAGGTTTGCTAAAAACAAGTAAATTACTATATAGCTTGCTAAGCCTATTGAATTTTTTGTTTTGCCAAACGGTTTGTTCATAAAACAAAAGACTCAACAGACAAATTTTTCCTGCCGACCATGTAATAGCAAAACTTTTTTTTTTTCATGACACAACACATTTCCGATATAATTTACGGTAAATGTCTTATAGATGATCGAGCATAAAATCTGCGGAAGATAGCACTTTGTGTGCTCGCGCCATTTCGCTGATTTTCAGTGTACATATCGTTCGTGACTCGCTCATGTGTGGCGTGCAGCGATTTCCGCGAACGAAATAATATCCTGGAAATCGAAGGCCGCGCCGTCGCGTTTCCCGATCGACATGCGATTAGCTTGCACAACCGCGTCGGACACCTTCAGATTACACATCAGTGCGACGGATAGGCGCGCGCGCAAAAAAAAAGTGCCGCGCGGCCATGCTGGATCAGTTCGCGGCACATCCTGTCGTCGTCGTCGGTTGATTGCATTTAATTATCAAACGTCTGCTGCACGCACTTATCCCCTCTTCTTCATTCACCAAGAGACATTTGTCTGGACAATACGCCGGAATATTACCTCCGCTCTCTATCATTCTTGGTATCTACTTCGACAGATGCGCGCTCGCGTATTCGCGTACGTACTCACGTATCACACGCTCGTCTCTTACGAGCTCGTCTCTTGCAGTTTTTCTACAAATAATACGCGTGAAATACGCGTGACAGCCACCGGCGGAAATGAATCTTGTTCATCAGTGTACAAATAAATATTATAAATATTGTAGAGCAATTTTTTAAATAGCTTTAGATAATTTCTTATAACAAAATTCTGGAAAAATGTCATAGTATACGTATAATATTTAACAGACCTTCCGACCTATATGTTGCGGTCCTTTTCCAATGTAAAATTTGACGAAACTTTATTTTACTATAACTTTCTTGATTTAGCACTTTAGGATCTGGATACGTCTGGCGTTTTACATGACTTTTTGTCGTTCACATTTTATCATAATATAAGAAGTAGATTTTATTAGATAAGCATTATTTCATTGAAATGTACTTGTTTACTCATCCATCTGTCCCGTGTCGTTCTTTATCCATCTATCAATTTCACCCCTTAACCGTTTTTCTGTTCCTCGGTTCTTCTTATCTTTTTTTCGCTCGCGGGCTCACTCTCGGTGGCGCTTCGGCTTTAATGAAGAAGAGAGCGACGCGCGAGAGACAAAAAGAGACGGCTGTACTCTCTACTTGAAGCGGAGAAACCTGAAGTCGAGTTAAACGAACATCTGTGCCAACTGGGGCGCAACAGGAGCGCAGACGGGCCGAACGGGTGAACAAAACAGGTGGGCCAATGCCGTCGGGATTCTCGAGACCGCGAGTTAGCCCTCAGGGCACATGGCGCGCGAACCGAACGAGCGAGCCTTTTAATTCATGAATTCTCATTGCGACGCCTCCGTCGCGGTATCCGGTGCGTGCCGCGATGAGAGGCTGTTCCGCAGGATATAATTGCGGCCCGGCTGCTTTTCGCCCAATTCGATCGCATCCTGTGTTTGATCTGCGGATTGTTCAAGCTCGTAACTCTATGGTCCGTCCGACACGTGTTATTACGCAACACTACCGCCATAAGTTCGTGTGTATGTGGCGTGTGTAACGTCGTGAGCAATTATCGACCTTCAGTGTCCATAAATATTTTTCGACTCGATGCGATTCGAGATTGATGCACTGGTTTTATTCTCTGTCCTAGTTTTTGACAATTAATTTTTCTTGCGGGAACGCAAATTCCGTTTGCATTGTGCGTTTATAATTATATTACAATATCGCGCTCGATCTTTTTTTTAATATGCATCTATATCACGCGGTGACCCGCTTAATGAAAGTTTGTCTGCACGCGATATTCTCATATGTCTCGCGATATATTAATTGATACATTATTACATTAGTTTCTAAACTATACTACTTGAAAAAGAGAAATATTTTATATCGACTTTTGGTAGATAATAATGAAGTTATTTATTGTCTTAATCCGATTTAGCCGTATCGTGCGCCAGGCAAACAAGCGACTTTTAATAATGTAATATACATCTGAACGCCTGCATCGCGCACGTCAATCGTACGGTTCTTTATGCGATTGCGCAGCTTGCGTGCACCGTGATGATAAATAGTGTCGCTGGACAGAACAGGTTAAAAAAAGTCACGACGACTGAATACCAATGTAAGAGAGAAAAAAGAGAGAGAGAATGTTAAAATAAGTTATTGTTTTAACTTTTTGTCAAAGCAAAGAGTCAATTAAAATATTGCAACACACACACACACACACACAAACATATATGATAAAATGTTCAGTCAAAAACACTATAGTATAGATAGTTAATTGCCAAGTGTCTCTCATCATCATTTCTCACATTATAAATGATCAATTCGGAAGAGGGAGAAAATAATCCCAAAAAGTATACGCGAAGATAATCTCTCTGACAAGGCAATCAACGGGGGCGTCGTCGTCGACTTTCGGCCCTATCGACGTGTGAACAATGAATAACATTGTTAACAAGTTAAGACTAATCTCCGGATGTCACGGTTTACAAGCGGCTTCGGCCGTGTCTCATCAATTTGTCGCGGTTAAAGTTATACAAAGCTCAAACAAAACATTGCGTCACTACACGAAAAACGACAGATGAAAGATAATCGTATAAACGATTTAAAAAATTAAAATTACAAACAAATGTAGAGGTTCATAGTTTGACAAAAATCCCGGGCACACGTATTGTTACGATGCTACACAAGGATCCGGTTTCGGGTGATCGCTCGCGCGCTTCTACACATATCCGCCCGATTATGATTTATAATCGAAGATCGCATACACCTTTTACGCTTCTTATCTGCGATGGTTTTTATCGTGCCATCCGTAAGGATTGTAAAAACAAGGCCGAAGGCCCGTAATTTGATTCTTTCGGTGGATAAAGGATAACCCGGCGATGACGTATTGCGCTCCAAACTGACCGCAACGAATCTCTCCACCTCCGCTTCCGGCCCGCGGGCAGACAGATAGGTCACCACCTGCCGAATGCCTGCCTATCCGCCGATACATACGCATCAACCGAAATACCTGCGGTCCTTGAGACGCTAAGCGCCGAAACCGCGACCAGATGTTGCCGTTATAAAAGCGGCGAGTGAGAGATCGCGTTCGCGATTCGCGCCCATACAACCAGCTGCATTCTCGGCAGCGCGAGCGGCGCTGACGATCCGCAAATTTATCGACGATCTTTACATCCTGAGCTAATGGGACGTTGTGTGTATACATAGAGATTTTTCTCCGCGCGCGCACACACACACACACACACACACACACACACACACACACACACACACACACACACACACACACACACACACACACACACAC
>QVOB01011082.1:0-23329 GCA_014839585.1 Pseudomyrmex concolor | reverse complement strand
GCACGCACGCATGCACGCACGATCATGCGTTGGGGCGGCTTGTGTTTGCATCAATTTGCGCGATGAGCCACGTGCGAGTTGCAAACTGTCGCAATAGGCGAGGATTTCTCGCGGCGCTAAAAAAAATTAATAACAGTAAAAACAATGCGGCAATTTTCTGTTTAGATTTTACGCTTGATTATGATCAGTAAATCTCTCACATACATTATATGTTCACACAGGATAGATGCTCGACAACTTTGTAAACTTATTCTCACTGAAGCTTTAAGCGGAGAGTTCTGCGTTCTTCTCAGGCCGTGTGCGAGAGATATGAAGTTTTTCTTTTCAAATGCAACGAGGCGTTTCTCGTCGATAACGATTTTACGAGCCGCACGTGTCCGAAGACACGTACGGTCGTAATATCGTGCGCAAAGTGGTTTTCTGTATCGCTCGATCGCGCGATACTATCGGATATCGAAGTATCGTGACGAATCACCGACTAGTCGGCAGAGGAAAAAAATTACAGATCGAAATTACAAAATTCGATTTACGTTGCACATTGGTTTAACCTCCTGTCGCTGAACGGAAAATACAACGTCTGGTTTTAAAGGTTTTCTATAATAGTATTCCAGCGGATCAGAGCAGGAACACGTAGACACGCCATACGTAACGCGCGCACATACACGTGTGAGATACGTGGCGGCGAATCGGGGAGTTTCTCGGTGTCCCCAGAGAGTGATCGAGTGGATTGCCTTGACGTGCGCAACTCTCCGCACCTGAAAGTCACCTCCAAACTTCCCTTCTCCGGATTCACGTTCCTCTTTCTCTTCCTTCTCCTCCTCTCTCTGAAAGCGGTCAGTTTCTCTTTGTCTCCTCGTGTCTCACTCGTCGACCTTTGTCTTTCCGCATGTCTACTCCCAACAGCAGGGAACGAGCTCGGACAGGAAGATAAGTGATCGTCGAAATTGTACGCTTCGGTAAGAAGCTACCACGTGGTCTCAAGAAACAAAAAAAGTGTCATTCATATCCTTTGTTATCACGTCGGCACACTTTCCATTGCCTGCAAACGTGCAGAATTTCATTTTGCAAATATCTAATAATTGTATCCAATAATCTTACATGTTTTTCTCTCAGAGACATTTAAATAGTTACAATAAACTATAAAGAATAAAATATATAAAATAATTTACTTTTACAATTTTTTAAATATATTTCTGACCGATTATGTTAACTGAGATTAAAAGCAAACGTTTACTCCGAAATTTTATTTCGTTGAGTTTTATTATTAAAACCTACTTGCCGCCGCAAATGATTATTTATGACTTTTTGATATTGCCCGCGCGCGCATCGAACGTGACAATTACGACACGGGTGAGCCTCAGTAAGAATGGCAAACGGAAATAAGTGACCGTATGAATGAATCTTTTGAATTGGCACGTAGGCTGTGGACGGAAGGGAGGAACCACGCCCGCGTTTCTCTTGGGAATAACAAGGGTGAAAACAAATCCTCCAATCACGGCACGCGCGTCGCTCGCACATCGCACGGCTATAGCATTCTAGTATTCTTATCATATAAAGTGCTGCTGAGGCATGAAAGCTTGATTGATATAACACGTATTGCGTTTTACATAGATATCCGTACATGTACTCACAATAAGTTAAAAATATTCGCATCAGAGAAAAGTCAACTTCGGTTTTATTTGATTGAATAAAACCGAAATCTATTTTTTTTTTTAATGTTTCAATTTGTAGAAAGACCTATATGGAATAAATATATGATTTGTAAGATCTATGAAACGAACTCTAGTTTCGAAAGTTTTACAAGTTTTTTTAGAACAATATGTCAAGCAAATGTCGTTAGATAAATGCGAAAGAATTATGATAATTAATTCTTTCACATTGGTTTAACATAGACAATCTTATAGACACGATGCTTTTTTTTAATGCAGGATCTCATACGAGCGTCACAACGATTTGATCATTCTTTGAATTCTTGCGTGCGATCTAGCACAAAAAAAAACTATCTTATCCGCAGACTCTAATGTGTACATCTTACTTGTTTATATTTTTTAGATACGTCAAACTTTGACAATGCGAACTTAGCAAATACTTATAATCATATACAGACAAAAGATATAAAAACAACTTTTATTCCTACTTTACCAGAATGATCAAAACACAATAGTAAACCCTCGATTTTACGAACTTTGCGGCAAACAAATATTTTATAAACAAAAGTGGTATGAAAATTAAATCGTATCCAATATCTTTGAACACACGAGACACATAATAGATCATTAGAAATATATTAATTATTAACTGATCTTAATAAAAGCATTAATCAACAAGTACATACTTTTCTTATCTATTCACAAAAAGTTCTCAGGTACGAGTGTGTTTCAGGCTTTGTAGTTGCCTGCATGCACGCGTCGTTAACCCCTCAATATTCACTTAATCCGTTAAATCGAAGATCTACTTGTATCGTAATTATAATAGTAAAATGTTATATTTACAACCGCGTTTGTCTCATGTTTAAATAAATATATCGCTAATGTTGATGTGTCTACATTCCAAACTTACAAAACGCAAATAAGAAACTACATGCATCGTGATCTTAAATATTTTGAAAAATTCGATGCAGTATTTACTAAAAAATATACTCGAATCTCTCTCATATACACAGGTTACACTGTGATAATCCATTTTGAAAAACCATTAACCCGGAAAATGAAAGTGGAAAGCGTTAGGAAAACCTTCCATGAACGAGCCAGCGGTGAATGCGCTGTTACCAAAACCGCCGTCTTGGGAGAAGAAGTGGAACATTGCGTTAGAATCCATATCTGCGAACCAAGACGAAAAAATATAAAAATATACAGGATAGCATAGAATATGTTTGATATAAGAATTGCCACACGCATCTAAAAAAGCAAGTCATTTACTAACCTTGGAAACCACCTTCGTTATCGTCTAGATCATGACCGCGGTCATAGCGAGATCGTTTCTTAGGATCTGAAAGAATACCATAGGCTTCACCGACTTCTTTAAACTTTTTCTCTTGTTCCTTTTTTTCTCCTTCACTCGCATTTGCGTGGCGATCTGTAAAACAAATGTAGCGATATAAAACAATACAAATAATAATAATATAATAATTTATATAGTTGTTAAATAATAATTTAAATAGTAATTGTTTACCTGGATGATGATCCAGTGCTCGCTTCCTATAAGCCTTCTTGATATCTTCAGTCGACGCATTTTTGTCGATACCGAGAATCTTGTAATAGTCTTTCCTCTTAGATTTTCTTAGCAGCAATTTTGCTTTAGCGAGCAACCGTTTCGTTTCTACGCGTGCAAGAATAATACAACAGAAAACAATTAATAATTTTTTTTATTGCCATTTTGTTTCTTACGTGCTAGAAACAAAATTGCTTTGATTCAAAGCAAAACTCATACCACGATTATTCTTATCCATTTTACATGCTTTTTCGAGATCTCGAACTGATTCTTCGTACTCTTCCAAGTCCATATAAATAGATGCTCTTTTGAGAAGAGCTTTCAAATAATTTTCATTGAGTTTTAAAGCTTCCGTGCACTCCTCTAAAGATTCTTTCAACTTTCCTAACTGAAAACAAACAAAGTCTTAAACATTCAAATAAACATTGCTGCAAATCCTGAAGATATGTAATAATTATATATTGTATATAAAACTAATATTTATATAGACATAATAAATTTTAAAAACAAGCAGGTGCGCAATACCTTAGCTGCAACTGTTGCTTTGTTGAAATGCAATTTCGCATTGGTCATGATATTGTGTGGGTCAATTGTCAGAGCTTCATTGTAAAGATCATACGCTTCTTGATACTGTTCTTTTTTAAACGCTGCATTGCCGTCTTCTTTTTTCTTTTTTAGACATTTTGCTCTCTAATAGAAGAAAAGACGATATATAAAACACGTTATTTAATGTATCAATTAAAAAGTATGTCTCTTTCTTTACTTTATATATTTCCAAGGCTTTGGTATGATCTGGTGCAAGTCGCAATACTTGTTGGAAATGAGTAAAAGCTCTGTCAATGTCATCCTGGAAATATAAACACATTCCACGGATGTATATTGCATCCGCGTTTTGTTTATCCACGTGTAAAACATCACTGAAATTAAAACAAAGATTATAAATCACATATTCTCATTGCATACAAGAACAAACAATATCCTAAAATTCAAAAATTAAAATACAACACCATTCCTACTTTGCAAAATCCTGAGCTTCTTGATATCTTCCTAAAAGAGCTATACACAACCTGCAAAAAAAAAAAAAAAAAAATAATAAAATCAGTATTTAATTCTGTACAAATCGAATATAATTAGAACAATAAACTTACTTTGCGAAAATCCTTAGCGTTATAGGCGTTCTCACCATCTTTACTATATTTTTGTACCCATTGTATATCGGCTAGTATATTTTCCTTTTTTATTTGTTCATTGTTTGGATCAAATTGCAGTAATTTGTTTAATATGGTCTCAGCTTCTACAATGTCACCCAAAATCAAGGAACACTTGATTGCTCTTACATAGGCCTAGAGATGCATATAAATGATTTAATTTATAAATTCATTGACAAGTGATGAAATAAATAATAAAATAAATAAATGCAACAACTTTAGAAAACTCTGGCTCTAGTTCCATAGATTTCTTAGCATCTGCCAATGCATATCGGTATTGTCCAAGCATCATGTAACATGCTGTTCTATTGCTATAGTAGCGTGATTCCTCAGGACACAAGCCTGAAAAATTTTATACAAGTTACACTCATTAAAATTATATAATACATATAAAATAAAATTATATAATACATAAAAATTAAAAGATTAAAATCCAAATCCAAATAATATCAATATCATACTTATAATTTGAAAGATATATATTTTAAAATATTTGAAGAAATACCATAAAATATTTACCAATAGCTTCATTATAGCCAGCTAATGCTTTCTTATATTGCTTCTGTGCATATAACTTATTGGCAAGTTCCTTTTTAGATTCTGCTAATCTAAACACATACAAATAATAAAGTAATTACCTAAATATTCTTTGTTGCATAACAAAAGTTAATTTTTTAACATTAATTAGTATTTGTTGAAAACTAAAATGATTTAAAACAGGCAATACAAGTAATATATTGGGTCTTATTATATTTAATATTTGAAGATCTCAACAAGAATTGAAATGTCCAGAAGTATATTAATTTACAAAATAAACTAAATACAATAAGATTTAGTATATCACTCATATTACCTGTTTTAAATCATTTTAATTTTTTAATATTTAAATACAGAATACACACCTATACACACACAAAGGAACAAAAACAAATTAGTGATTGATGAATAGATCACACCCAACATTGACACAAGATACACATAGCAATATAGAGATACAAGGGGCAATACAGTAATTAATCAATTTGCTTTACCGTAAAAACGATAACATGATTGGCTACTTACATACATACATTGTTATGTGCAAGCGCCATTAGTCTCACGTTGTCGCATATGTATAATATATACATAGAAATTATCATTTTTAAATTTTATCTATAGAATGCGTAAATATATGCGGTAAAAGGTGAAGCGCAATGACACAGATTTTATCAAAAAATAAATGATTTTTTTCGGAAAAAAGGATACGCAAAAAGAGCTTCTTGTTTGGTTCATATACACATGCGTGACGGATATACGAATACGCGTACATTTGCGTCGCAAATGTATGTGCGAGAATTGTACATCAGGAAATTGGAAAACAGCAGATCTTCTGATGAGGCTACTCACTCTTTGATGTTCTCGCAATTTAATGTTGACATAGAAAGATCCAAAGGAGAATCGGGACTAAGGTCAGTTGCGCCAGACGACGCCATGGCTGTGATACTGATATGCACTGTGATTAAATCGTTTGGACAATAGGGAATACAGGAACCACCACCACAAACGCAGCGTGAAGTGAGATCTTCGTGCAACTTCGGCTAGCTCGTTCGGAACGCTTACGAATATCGACGAACATTCACGAGCTAGCCGAGTAATCACGAGCTAGCCTTTAAGTTTTGTTCGGACGAATTATTCGAACGCGATTGGCCAATTGATCAGAATTATCCAAACATGTCGACTGGCAATTGGTCAATTTTCATCCTCTAAGATTTCCGGTCCGGTTTCTAACAGCAATTATTCTAGAAGTTTTAAGCATTTGAGATTCCTTCTAGAGTCATTTTCGGAACGGACACGAGGCCTTTCAGTGAGTTTGGCATCAATATATAGTAGCGGTTCTGCAGTCAGTCCGAATCATAATTTCGAAGCCAATTTTAGAGCGAGATGATCTATCTTGTGCCGTGCAGAGAAATTTATGTTAAACTTGTACAAATAATGAATCAAATTACACAGTTCGATATTCAGTTTTTAACGCGATCGGTTAATTTCGTCGGAATTAACGCTACATCGAATCGAATAAATCGAGTGTGCCGTGCATAAGCGCGTGGTCATTAAGAATGCAAATAATTCGTGAAATACATGCAAATCATATAAGACAATTGTGCCTTGGAGGTGGTGCGTAGTTTTCTTCAACGCCGCCTCGTAAGTCTTTTACAGCAAATTTGTTCTGCGAGTGTCCGAGAGTTGTAAAAAGTGTAGTTATATAGTCCGTGTGATATTGTTCGTGCAACATTACCGACAGGTGGAAGACAGGTATGTGACGTCACGCATTTGTCGCCCGCGATGCCTGTCGGGGAGGCACGATCAGCCATCTTGAAAATGGATTTTATACAGTGTGCGTGCTAGGAATATGACTCTTATACGATTCAAAAGACGTTAGTTTTACGCTGCTCCGAAAGACTTGTGCAAGATTTAATGGCTACGACGCGGGATCACCCCTCCTGTCCCATGATGGAGGTGGTGAAAGCGTTTACTTCGGAGGTAAGTAAAATCGCAGACTTTGCACGTCGTAGAGGTCATCGTAGATACAGCTTCTTTTTGATCTTCGTTACTAGTTTACGGATTTGGCTTGTCTTATTTTATCTCGCGCTCTTATTCTGATCTCGCGCCTAGCGACCGCATCTTTCGAAAAGAGATGCATATTTCTCAAAATCTGTCCCTTTTTTTAATGCGGCTTCGTTCTGTCTTACCGAATTTTCGATACACCAAGCTTTCGTCCGTGAGAGATCGCGACTACGACTGTGCACATTCTTACTACCTTCGTCGCATTACCTCATGTAAATTGTTTTCAAAGACTACTCGACTGTTGTGCCAAAATGATAAAAGTAACCACAATTGTTACCATAATTGTTGAACAACTCTGTCTAAAAATTTTTGACAAAACAATAAGATAATGTTATGATTTTATATTTTTTCTTACTCCGAATCAATGTATATCTCTGTGTTATACTCGATGCTATTTCTTGGTGCATTAACCGCAATACGCATCAGCAGCAATATATTGATATATTTTTCTTGAAATACATTACATTTTTTTAATTTATGGTTTTAGTTTATTTTGTAGTTATGATGAGAAAGAAATCACATAAAGAACAATTTTTATAAAATGTTTTATTGTAAAATTGTAATAAGTATATTGCTTTTCTGAAGAATATATAACTATGATTTATGTTATTGCAGCTATCTAGTCTCTATGAAGTAAAACCACCTATTTCAAAAGCCAAAATGAATTCCTTGACAAAGGGAGCTATAAAAGCAATAAAGTTTTACAAGCATGTTGTACAAAGCGTTGAAAAGTTTATTCAAAAAGTAAGTATCTATTTAAAAATGTTTTTGTTTGTTGTATAATTCTTTTTTTTATCACAACGCTTAATTCTATTTTTAGTGCAAGCCGGAATACAAAGTACCAGGATTATATGTAATAGATTCAATTGTTCGACAATCCCGACATCAGTTTGGAGTAGAGAAAGATGTATTTGCTCCACGGTTTGCAAAAAATATGCAGGCTACTTTTCTTAATCTTTTAAAGTGTCCACAAGAGGATAAAAGCAAAGTTATACGTGTACTGAATCTTTGGCAAAAGAATGCAGTTTTTCCACCAGAAGTTATTCAACCACTGTTTGATCTGGCAGATCCAAATCATCCAGCACACAAGGAACAGTCTGTAAATAGCAATGGTAAATATAAATATAATAAAAACTTTACTAAAAAAAGATATTGTATTTTAATATTTTGCAGCAATATTTTGTTGGAGAAAATATATATATTTATTTTACATATTTTTCATTTTCTAGGGACATTGAATACATCTTCTGGGAACAACATGAGTAATATAAGTGCTGTCAGTAAGACTCCGCCGTCTTCAATGAAAAATGCTGTTAAAGATCCAAAATTGTTTCCACCTGGAAAAACAATTGACCCAGCATGGCTTGCACAAACAAAGA
Source organism: Pseudomyrmex concolor (assembly GCA_014839585.1). NCBI lineage: Eukaryota > Metazoa > Arthropoda > Insecta > Hymenoptera > Formicidae > Pseudomyrmex > Pseudomyrmex concolor. The sequence goes on along the minus strand of QVOB01011082.1, from coordinate 14,931 downwards.
TGGAAGCGGCAAATATAGTAAATGTAAAATTTTGATACTATATTATTTTTATTTATATTATGATTACTCGAGAAAAACTAATAGAATCTTATTGCTTTTTACAGAATCAGCCTAACTCGGGTCAAATGGATCCTACTATTCTCGATCAGTTACGTCAGATTTTTATGAAACAACAGCAGGATCCCGTCAATGAACCAAAGAGTTCCGTCAAATTTGATAAGAAGTTATTAGATTTTGATTATGGTGAAGAAGAAGATGATGATGTTGTTGTTACTAATTCTCCAAACATAGCTGCCACAACTAATACGCAACACAATACAGTCTCAACAAACAGTGGTTTAGAAAGCCTAGGAGTATTGCTGACAAATCCAGAGGTACTTGAAATGAAATAATAAAAATTATTATTCAGTATCTAATATTCGTATTGTTGTATATAAACATTTGTATTATTTGTAGGTTTTGAGACAATTGCATAGTTTACAACAAACCATGCAAAGTAATGCTTCCTCCTCGCAACACGAAATAGAAGAAAAGTTACGCAAGCTTCAGCAGATGAAGCAACAAGAGGAAGAATTTGATAAACATTTAGCACAAACTGTTCCTGTAAGTTGCTTGTACAAATAAACTGTTTTCTCCAAACTTCTTTTCTCTTCGAAGCATGATCGTCAGTAAGCGATATTTATACATACGATGTTTTTCTTGTATATTTCAGAACCTTCCTTTTGCATCTGAATGCGAACTGAAACCTTCTGATATTTTGAAACCGAGCACTCAGAATTATACTCCAAATGTGAACAGCAATGTGATACAAGATATGACCCAACCGCTACCCAATTATTCGTCAACTCTGCCATATACATCACAATCGTTATCAAACATTAGACAAATTAATCAACCTACATCAAATCAAAAGAGTCCGTTGCTTGACGAGCGTCAAGAGACACAAGATTATTCTGGGTAAGTGCATTTACAACTTAATAAGTTTTTATTCTTTTTTTATGTGACAAGTAATTTTTTTTATTCAATGGTATATTTCACAGGAACAGCACCAGACGTGATAGTAGCGTAGAAATTGTTAATTGCGAGAACACGAGCTTGCAAAGTAGATCGCCAGAGCGATACCGACATCACAGTCGATCCCGATCTCCACGCCACAGAGATCGAGATAAGGATCGAGATCGAGATAGAGATAGGAAGTCTCGATCTAGAAGTAGATCGCGGCGAAGAAGGTAATTATTTCGGTTAAAATTGTCATCATTATATGAAAAACAAATGAATTTTTTGTTAAATTAAAAGACGGAAAACACTTAAAGACAAAAAAAAATTTGAAAGTGATTAAGTAATTAATATATTTTTATACTATTAATTGTATATGTATTATGTATTCTCTCTTGTAGATCTCGTTCAAGAGACAGAGGTCGTGATAGGAAACGCGATGACAGTCGAGATAGGATGACGGAAGAAGAACGGGAAAAAGAAAGGGAGCGACGCAAACGTGGTTTGCCGCCGATAGTCAGAGATAAACTAAGTGGTATGTGTTGTAAAATATCAAAAAGATTTTTACACAAATCATAAATAAATTGTAAAAACTAAAACGCACATTTCCTTTTAGTTTGCAGTACAACACTTTGGGTGGGACATTTATCGAAACTTGTGCATCAAGAAGAATTGTCGGATACCTTCGGACAGCATGGTGATATCGTTAGCATAGACTTAATTTCACCAAGAGGTTGTGCATTTATCTGTATGAACAGGAGACAAGATGCGTATCGAGCGCTTACAAAGTTGAAAAATCACAAGATGCAAGGCAAAAATATTACGGTAAATAATTTGACTGCATATAACTCGTGAATATACATGTGTATAGTTGTAATACTTAGTGCACGCATTGGTAATTTGTATTTTGATTTATAGTTAGCATGGGCGCCTGGTAAAGGTGTGAAAGGAAAAGAATGGAAAGATTACTGGGAAGTGGAGTTAGGTGTTAGTTATATCCCTTGGATCAAATTAACTAATATTACTGATCAAGAGTTAGAGTTACTGGAAGAAGGTGGAATGATAGACGAAGACACATTACCTGCTCACTTGAAAGGTATGTTTTCATGGACAGTGTAAAAACGTGTGCGTGCAAGTTCGATTCAGTTATACATAGCACAGTTTGATGGTGTGTAACCACTTGAACTTGCAAGATTAAAATCAGAGTTATTTGAACCAAGTGAAACTCCTGTAATTCAGATTGGTCAAGCAAGCTCCGAACAATTGTACTTGTTTTATATTTGGTACTTTTACTTTTTTTATATCTGGTTTTTTTGAAAATAATTGCAATAATACCATAATTTACAATTCCTGAACTAAAGAATCACATTTTTTTTTTTTTTTTTTTACAGGAAAATTGAAACATGCTGGCACGAGTGCAGACATGCTGCAACAACAGTTGCAACTGCAACAACAAGCGCTTGTTGCCGCGGCAACTGGTGGCGCTCCTATTCCGACTTTAACGGACGGCATTGTAAATGTCATACAACCATCTGCTAATTCACAACAACAGCAGCAACAGCAAATGATCGATACCAGTCAACCGCCGCCGATCAGACCACCGACATCGGGTGCTCTGCTGCCACCTCCAAACACGCAGTTACAAATGATGCCTGGATTTACGATGCCTGGAGTACCAAGTAAGTTATCGGAAATATATTTCTTATGGAACAAACCATAATAAAAATAGTCAATGTAAGTACCATTATTTACTAATTTATTGATTTTGTTTTTAATATAATATAGTTAATTTTAATATCTTATTTTATATAATAGTTTTCTCTATATAAGTTTTATATAAGTTTTCTTTTTATTTTGTAATATTTATTTATACATATATTTTTTCTATTTTTTTAACATTTTGATAGGTTTAATTATAATTTTTATAATTCTACTTTTTAATTTTGAACAACGTGCGGTGTAATTTTTTTTTATACATGATCAATCTTATACAGGAATGATTAGCCACATGGGCCTACAGATGACGCAGTTAATGACTAACGTTCCAATTGGAGTCCCGCCACCTAATATGCAGAGTCTACTAGGACCACCTGGTATGATGCAGACTATGTTGACACCTTCGGTTAACCCACCATTTGGAACAGGTGTTGGCGTAGGTCTATTGACAACACAGATTCCACTGCCAGCACCTGCAGCGCCTTCCGACAAACCAAACTCCACCGGTATGAATGTTCTGTTAATTGTTAAGCGTTGATCATGCACAACTTGAACATAAAATAACAAAAATATTGTAATACAAAATGTAAAATTTGTCAACAAAGTTAGGACCAAACAGGGACACAAAAGTTCTGAACGTTGCAGGTATGCCACACAATGTCCCACCGATTGGAGTACCACCACCTACAACGGAAACTAGCATGCCGAACTTGCCAATGTTGCGACAGCCATATGGAGTAGGTCCAGCACCGCCGATGCAGGTACAGCTACCGCAACATCACTCGGATGATATGGATGTGGAGATGGAGGACGCAATGTCGCAAAACATAAACAGTAACGTGCCCAAAGAAAAACCACCAACCCTTCTCAGCGATCAGCTGATTGCGGCGATAAATATGAACAGCAACGTGAGCGAAAATCTGGAAAGCGATCAGACGCGTGAGTACAAAGAACGAGAGCGCGATCGAGAAAACAGAGAAAGAAGAGATCGAAGCGATCGGGATCGTAGTGACCGCATGGACATGAACGACTGCAGAATGAATCGTAACAGAGAGAGAGGTAGGGGACGTGATCGTGGTCGGGACAGACGGAGAGATAATCGTGAAGGTCGCGATAGAGACAGAGATGACAGACGCGACAGGGAAAATCGAGAATCTCGGGAGAGCCGAGATAGTAGCGCCAGACACTCAGAAGGACCGAGCGTACAAAATCAAAATATTCACGAAGACGAAGGTATAGCAAAGAAAGAAAGCAAGCCCAGTTTAGCGGATCGTCTATTGCAATTAGCGGATTGTACATTACCGTTAGACGATCGGATAGATAGAAATATACGTGGCAATCGATCTGATCGCAGTAATGAGCGGAACGACAGAAGTTTTGAAGAGACTTCTGGAGGAGGAGGAGGAGGAGGAGGAGGAAGTGCAGGTGCAGGTGCAGGTGCAGGTAGTAGTGGAAGTGGAGCTGGAGGACGACGACCACCCAATGATATGCTTTCATTGATGGATCTGCCAAAATATGGCGGAGCATTGCCTGCAGATCGAACAGATTTTCCGCGAGGACCAGATTTTCGAGGTGGGCCGCAAGACGCGCGAGAATTCTCACAGCGTAATCTCAACGACAGACAGAATTTCCCACTTTCGCGGAGTGGTCTGAGAAGTGACTACCTCGAGATTGACGAATTCGTGAATCCTCGGATGCAACCTGGCATGTTTCCTGAGGACTATGAAAATAGACTAGGCCACAATGGGCCGCGATCTGAAGATTTTCCACCGGGTAGATTAGGTCCGGCGCAAGAATTTGAGCGATCGGAGGTACGTGGTCGCAGACCACCTGTGGATGAATACGAACGTGATCGTTTCGAGTATGAGATGAGGCGTGACGGGTTTAACCCGCGGATACAAGACGGCTTTGATCCAAGAGGTCATAATGAGCGTTCCGACTTCGAACCCCGCAGAAGAGAGTTCTTTGGTGGTCCGATGGAAGCTGTATTCGGATTGCCACCCCCATTAATGGGTCCGAAAGGATCCAGAGGACCTGGTCCTGAAGGATTTGGACCACGTGGAGCCAGAGTACCTGGTAAAATAATTTAGGCTGTTTTTTTTCTGTGTTTCATATGAAGTGTGTTTGATGTGGAGATGTAATAACGTAAAGTTCCAACTATGAAAATTCTAGTTTATATAATATGATCATAGTTTTCATCTCTGACTTTGTTTTGTTCACGATTTTGTTTGAATTTATCTTTTCCACATTTCGATCGAAGCTCACACATTGTTTAGTTTATAAAATGACATTTTTTAAATCTAATGCTGCCTATTTTATAATTACAAATGTAATTTTATATTTAGAGATCTGTATAAACATGTTTGTGTTTCATGACATTTATGAAACTTGAACACAAACTGAAATTTGGCGACGTATCTTTTTTAGGTCCCATGTTATTCCATCCGAGAGGTATGGGTCCGAGGGGTATGAGAGCCGGAATGAGACCTCCGTTCCCACCTCGAGGTCCACTTTTTGATCCCAGGGAAGCAGACTCGTTCTTCCGACCACCATTCGACGACATGCGCGGCCGTCCAGGACCGCATATTCGGCCACCATTCGGTCCCATGGGTCCACCGGCCTTGCATCCTCCGGATGGACCGTGGAGAAATCAGGAAGGCAGCGGACCATCATCCTCATCATGGGGTGGTCAAGAACATGATAATTATGGACAATGGGATAATCATCCTGCAAGAGACAAGCAAAAGTTCGCAAAGCATCAAGATTATAAAAATATGCCCGAGCGGGAGAATCGTAACCGGAACCGCAAGTCCAGGTGGGGAAATGTTAGTCCACCGCTAACGGATGATGTGGACGAGATGCCGTCGGAAGAAAACAAAACAGAGATGTCTGAAGGACAAGTGAAGGATATTATTGAGGCACCTAATCAACAGAATCTTCTGAGAGAAGATGAATCGATAGCTGATAAGCAGGATGTAATGCACGACAACAGAGAAAATGAATTTGCAAATTTATCGAATGATAAGGGCAATATTGAGGCCAGTTACGGACACGACGAAGGTCAGTCCAGTTCCTATGAAATTGGTACGGACCATTTCTCAAGCGATGTTTTAGCGCTAACGCAGCAGGGTGAACAGGAGCAGTGTGAATACGAACCACCCATTCCAGCTGAAGATTCAGCGCAGCAAAGTGCAGTCAAAGAAGTAGGGCACGCGAGTGAGAACTGTAGTGAACAATTAGTGGGACAAGCGGATTCGTTATAAACAGAGAAGAAAGAAAAAGATATTAATTGATATTGGAATTACCAAAGTAATATAATCCTCGGGCGAATACTTGTAAAATATCGTTTTAATCGATACACACAATGTACATAGAGTGCTGCAAAAAGCGAATGAGAAAAGAAAAGAGAAAGAGAGAGGAGAAAAAAAAGTGAAAATTATGCGATTTTATGGACTCAAAGTTATATCGCACTCTGGAGTGGTGGGGAAGCCGTTGGGTTCAGTGAGTTAAATCTTTCACAGAGTCGTCAGAGTATTCAATTAACTCGCGTAAGTCTTAAAACTATGTAAATTTCTTCCCAATTGAAATCTGCTGCTCTCAAATAATTACTGTGATAGTGAACACAGGATACCTGTTAACTATGTAGATGTGTATATATATATATGTACATATATATACAAATATTCAGTTTTTAATCAAAATTTTTTTCTCGTAATATGCTTATTTTCTTATTTTTCATAAAAGGCAATCTTATAAAATTAGAATTCTATAACTATACATAGATATAAATAACATTTAAATGAATTCTACTCATACAAGATGCCAATTCTTATCTTTTTGTAGTTTTATTGAAGAATTTAATGTAATTAGTTTTTTTGAATCACGTATCGGGTATTGTACGGCGTATTATACCTCATGCCCTCTGGATGAGGATTAATTTATTGAATTGTAATTGTAAATATTTTTATATTTTCGTAGCAGAAACAAAAAACGTAAATAAATGTAATGTGCTGATTGCCATTGCTCAATCAAAGAGAAAAGAACGAAATAAATATTTTATATATAACGGCTCTTTTTAATAACAAAAGAAACATGGCCTTGTTATTCTGATATATGAAACATAGTTCCCGATCACGACAAAACGGAAGCGACAAAAGTCCATATATGTATAATATACGGATTATATTCCTAAGCATCTACAAACACATGTACATAATTCAATTTAAAAAAGTCTTCTTGCTCTCTTAATTAATCTTTTATCAATTATCTCAAATTACCTTCTTTTCTTAGATTCCATGCAAATGAATGACGCAAAGTAGTTTTAACATCAAGTCCGATACATATTTTTTTCATTCTGCACGAGAAAATTTAAAGTTATTCTATTTAGAAAAAAAAATACAATACATGATTGTGTAAAGAGATATATAGCGAATTTTGTATGCGTATACGCGCTTCCACTCTATATAACTTTTACACATACAACAACAAACACCAAACTACTTGGTTCCTGTGTTCACGTACGCACGTATTGCACGGCGCAGCGATGGAAGACACGTGCTTGCGCTCAAACTGAGTGACAAGTGCAAGGTACTGTCAACAAATTATTTTCACATACCATTAGTTGAGGAATGTGACACTAAAAATGAGTTTTGAGAGGGTTATTGCCATCGTGTTAGTCCGCACCACTCCAGGACAAAGTCAGTTACGCATATATACATATATATGTATATATATATATATATATATATATATATATATATATATATATGTATAATACTTACCTCTTTCTATTATTTTTCTCTAAATGTACGTATATAATTGATAAAGACAGTACTTTAAAAGTGAAACTTATCTTCACCGTAATTTACATATCGATTCATCAATCAACTGTAAATGAAATAAATCGCGCTTTTAAAGAAAGCAAATTGTTACGTAAACTTCTCTCGCTCGAATTATTTCATCATTTCGTTTTCAAAGTAGCCGTCTCGAGCGATATTTACATCGTATGCTTAATAACTTACTTCATTTCTCGATTCACTTTTCCTTTTAATCTCACGAGAAAGGACTCGCGTTGCCATAACAAACCGTACCTGTCGCATTTCGAAAGTTAATGATCCGCCAAGTAATCAGTCTGAGAAGGCTGAAAATGGGTTTGGTCATCGTTGTGATGCTGATTGTAGGCTTCGTGGCCTTGAACATTGACGGTGTAAGCACTATAGCTGGACGACGCGTCATGACCGACATGATCGCTGCCAGATCTAACGGGAATATGACCGTCTTCATGATCCGATTGCGGGATCGGGATCGTTTTCGGCACCGGGATAAACACCGGTTTGGCCAAGGTGACAGGATGCGGAACCGGCACAGGATGCGGAACAGGCACTGGTTTAGATATCAAGAACGGCACCTAGAGCAAATATAATTAACTGTAATTACTCTTTTTAATTACGAGCCATTAGATATAATATTACGATCTGAACGCAGGTAAACTAGTGATAAAATTTATTATAGACTAATTAATGTTATTAAATAATGTTATCTACTTTGAAAATTGTTCTAACGCGTAGAAAGCTCAATTTTTAACTCAGTTTTATGTTATTTTTTATAAAACAATTTTAAATAAAAATTAAAAATCAAACATGCAGTATAATTTATAGATTTACATGTTACACAATAAAGAATGTTTTTTGCTGAAAAACTTTGTTCTATTAACAATGAATACCTGCTGTTGCAATTGTATCGGAACCGGCTTCTCAACCGGGACTGGCACGTGCTGCGGCACTTTCACTATTTGCGGTACCGGAACAGCCACGGGATGTTTCACCGGCACCGGAAATGGAATGTGATGGGGGACCTGGAGAAAGGAAATCAAAATCGATCTGATACGGATGAAAAGTTTTGCATTTTGCGCATTCTTACTAACGAGAGAAATTCTTTCAGAATAATAAATTTTATTCTTCTCCGAGAGAGGATACAGTAGTTTTATAATAAATTTTTTTATTACAAACAAATGTTTTTAAATAAACTAGAAGATATAAAGAATAAGTATTTTAAAAATATACAAACATGTGGCACAAAGTTATAATCATATGAAATCGCGCGGTCGTTACTCTCGATCGTTAGCGGTTTTAAGTTTTTATTTATTTATTTATTTTTTTTTCGTAAGATCGCTTACTTTAACGGGATACGGCACTGGAACTTTAATGGCTACCGTCTTGGTGACCTTGATAACCTTGGTTGGCACTTCGCTCAGATGTACCGACTGCGAGATGAGCCTGGGCTCTTCAAAACCGTGACCTTCGTGAAACGAAGGCCTCGCCATAACTGTCGCAAGTGCAAAGAAAATCTGCGAACATCGTGAGAAAGTGTAACAAGTTTCTCATTAGAACAAAAGGAGGCTTTTCGATGTAATATTATTTACGGTTTTTTGTGTGAGCGAAGATTTTTTTCAATTCTCAAAGAAGAACAGATTTGATTGAACCTCGTTGTCACGAACTTCCGGTCAACATTTTCGGAAACGCGGCAAAATCTCAAAATTATTGTCGTTCGCAAACGTAAAAACAAACATCCGCAAATTACTTTCGACGCGGAAACGAGACGGAGAGAAACGGTGAAAACTTACAACTTGCAATACGATCCTCATCTTGCGGTCTCGGAGAGATTAGATAGTTTTTCAATGAGGCAAGCTGCATCGACTATTGTGGAATCGTCTATACCGTGGCTTATATACGAAGACCTTCACCAACTTTAGTGAGTGTCAGTTCACCACGAAGAAAGCACTCACTCTCTTCTCGACCGATCTCTTTCGCTCGCAATCTCTCGTCTTTCTCTCTCTTTCTGTTTTTTATAATTGTTTTGCGATTTATTCTCGCGCTGCAAGTTCGATGACCTGAGCCTGCAAGAAGTTCTGATAGATACGCGATACAAAAAGAAAAATGATATCGGCAAGAAACTCCGGATGTTTGGATGAGGATTGAAATTGCAAATGACAGTCGTAACAAGGCATATCCTTGTCGATTAAAAAGACGTGCAACAATATAACATATCTCACAAAAAATAAAAATAGCAGTTTAAAAGCAGTTAAGTCTACGTTAATCCTACATTACATGTGTATATTACATTATGTGGTGTTTTACATTATATGTAAATGGTGGTGTATTACATTATATGTATCAAAAAAATTACATTATATCGTATATGTTATATTCTTATAACAATATTTTTTTCAATTTTTATAGAGTCAGATATTGCATATTTTTAAATCTAATATGTGGTTAAATAGAGAAAAAAGAGAGAAAATAAGTATAATTAATAATTAATTTGTTTCTTAAAAACATTTATAACTGAGATAAATTACGGAGAAGAACGGAGACGTGCGCAAAACTTATAAAGTATTGCACGCGGATTCGTTAGATAATCTTTTCCGGATGTGGGAAGAAAAAAAAACATACTTTTGCATAGGAAAACTAATAATCTCTAACGGAGATTGTATACCAATTTCCGGTGTGCATAAATGTGGAGTCTAAATGTGATGTTCGAGGGAAGGATAAAACGTTTGTAATGCGGAGGAAAGTGAAAGGATTGCCATTGAAAGGGACTAAAATAAGAGACTTCGCGATCTTATTCAGTTTGACCATAAATTTGTTGTGCAAACACACGTTTAGAAACGCATTTGTTTTACAAAACAAAAACCGCAGAAATATAAGTGTAATTATAAAAAGAGTAATTATAAAAAGAAAATATTTAATGAACTTTATTTTATTATGGATATTTATTAATATGTAATATAATTTTTAAAAAAATGTGATAACGCACACACGTATCTCGTAACAAAATTATTTTTTAGTTTTCAAATATTGCGCGCAAAACACGTTGCTTTAATTCTCATAAATCTTCTCGAGCGAGTGAGATTGCAACTCGCTCGCGATGTGTCTCTCGTTGTTCGTGTTACAGCTCTCGGAGAACCGGGCTCGAATCCGCTTCCCACACTTTCGAAGAGACCAAATGATATCTCTCTTCTCCTTACATGGGATTACCATTTCAGGCGTACATGACAAAAATTTAAAATTAGAAAAAGTAGATGTTTTGGATTCAGCAGTAGACAAGTGAAAAGTTTCGCAAATTTTCACACATTACCAGAAACGCATTTATACACACATAAACAGAGGAAAGGATTAATTTCAATAAAGTGAAAGTATAAACCTTTTATCTCGATGACAAGGAATCGACGTTTACTCTGCGACACGCTTTTATGTTTTGCGCCGCTTTTTAAAAATTAATCACTTTTACGTCGTCTTTGCGATAAATCAAGTTGTATCTCGCTAAGTGCTCATCTCGTACAAATACAATCCAGATGTTTTTATTTTTTTTTATTTTTAATAAGGAAGGGGAAAAGATTTATTCCGCATTATGCCAAATCGAATCGAGTGATTTCTCGATTAATGTATCTCTTTCACGCATACACGCACATACAAGCGTTCATCTCGATGCGACGTAATGGATTGAATAACAGTTTACGTTGAAAATTAATGTTCGAAAACTGGGTCAGAAGTAGATATTGCAATATAGAAAAGTAAAAGAAAAAAGAGAAAAAAGAAGAAGATATTAAAGAGATATACATTTTGTTTTTTTTTTACATATATATACTAACAAGTAAAATATTGGAGAAGAATCCGATATAAGAAAGGAATCGATACGTGATTTTTTTCTATTTTCATCTCTTTTTTTTTTAACAAACGAGTCTAACCGGATGTGATTAAAATATCACGAGTTTGAGTCAAGACGAAATCCCGCCAAGGTTATGCGAGTAATTAACTTTGTGGCGTCTCGTAAAAGGCATAACTCGATCGACTAATTTTAAAAGAACTGTCCCGTCCTTGTTAAATACATAATAATTATCTAATTTGAATATTCAAATTATCTAATTTGAATCTTATGCAAGTATGCCAATTTTTAATTAAATATTGTCTGTTTCTTTTTTTCTTTATTTCTCGAATTTCTCTGCAAAATTCTTTTGCAAGTGTTTCTTTATTTATTTTATCGTAAACATGTCGCGCGCGCGCAATCGTTGCTGTAAGTATCAGAAAATTAATGAAAAAGAAAGAAAACAGAGCTCTTTCATGCAGAAAAATTATATGTATTACATAATATTGTCCATATTTGTTCGTCTCTTGTCGATAATCTTGTCACCTCGTTTTTACTTAATGCAAAGAAACAATTGGCTTTTAGGCAAATGTGTATATGTAAATATGCTTGAGTTCTGCATATGTACATTTAAAGAATTGACGACTTTCATTCGACGATGCTAAAAACGATCGTGCTAAAAACGCCACCCGTACTAATCCTCTTATGTCAAGTTTATGTTTCACGCTTGCTTTCATTCTCTCGAGCAAATCGAAATACAAAAAAATTGTCGAAGAGATAAAAAAAAAGAAAAAACACAGCAAATTTCTTTGCTTTATTCATTATTATGCGAGATAACAAATTACACATTGAAATTTTTCTCTAGGAAAAAGGAAGTAGTGCGCGCATTTCTGAAAAGTAAATTTACTTTCAATTTCTTAAATTGTTACCGCAAATAATTTATGAACTACAAATGTTTTTTGTAATCTATGTACATGACACTTCAATGCCGACAGAAGAATCATAAAGTATATTTTCGTGCGTAATTTGACATGTCGCTGTGGTGCCCGTTGCAAATGTGTATAATAGGGTGTAGCATATTGCAAAAAGAGAAGAAATATTCTAAAAGTCATCGCTATCGAAGATTTATAAGCGGCCTTGTTCCAGCGACATTTTGACAAATTAGCAAGTTTCAGTTTCGCGAGTTTCATTATAAAATCAGAGCCTTAATGAGAAATTTAATCTATATTTCAGTAATCAGCATATGGTTTTTTCTTCAATCTCAATTCTACTTTTACGATATATAAAGAGAGAAATCATAGTATTATATAAGGTGATTCGTAAAAAAGATGTAAATATTTGCAAAAATTTTTCTTTATAAAAAAAGTATATAAATATATAAATATATAAAAATACATTTTTCATAGAAAAAATATATAACACAGAGGGGAATGTGTATGATGACAATTTTTTGTAAGTGAAAATATTTAAAAAGTTTTTAAGATGAATCTAGTTGTTTTTTAATAAAATAGACGAGATATGCTTTTTATGGATACACGTCGAGGCCATGTTGCACATATATATTTTTTCTTAAAAATAACTATGTATTTTCTTTATATTGATTCCTCTCATTATTATATTTTGTGCAAAAGTATTAAGGTAAGATAATCAAAGAAAGATATATTCTAGTTTGTGTGTAAAATTATGTCAAATTAAAAATCTCGTAAACTATTCAATTTTTGGACATCCTACTCTTGTAACTTTTTTTATTATTATGGCACATTACGCGGCGTAATATTGTAACATAATAAATTTCTTATCTGCAACCTTTATCGAAAAACGCGTGTAATTCGGAAAAAGAAAGCAGAAAGAAAATGGAAAAAAAGTAAAAAAAAGAAGAGAAGCCAATGACTGACGCGTTGCGCAAAATGTCAATAAGTTGTGTTTGCGAATTATCATCGAATGTGATTTCCATAGATTTAGCTTCTTATTTTCTGGCCAAAAGTGAATGCTCGTGAAAGAATCTGCTGGTTTTTCTTAGAGCTTCTATGTATACGACGACGAAACACACACACACACACACACAGATATATATATATATATATATATATTCATTCGGTTGCTATTGGTACTGCTGCTATAAATTCGATGTTATCTACCTCGAGATTTCAGAAAGCAGTGTGAAGTTTCGAAAAGCGAGCGAACGAAGAGATATCGATGAAGTCCATTAAAAAATCATCTTCCAATGCCACCAGATTGCGACATGTGGAAGAAGACGCGTTCGGGAGAAGAAAGGAGGATCCCGGATTTCGGAGTATAAAAGGTCGAGATATCTGTGAGCAGATGCTCAAATCATCTTGACATCACACAGTTAATATGAAGCTTCTCTTGCTGGTAAGAAACTGTCTCATTTTCGTCCCGACTTTCGAAATTTCTCGAGACAAAAGTTTTCAAATTTTTTGTTTTTAATCAAATACACTCTTAGACTTTAAGTGACAACTTTTGCGCACTTTAATTTCTTTTAGTAGTTTTCTTAAAATACATTTAATTAAATGATTTTTTTAAACATATCGTTTATATTCTAAATACATAAAACATAATACACGATAATTAATTAGTATTATAAAGTAAGAATATAAATGATACTTATATGTATTTTATAAAACAAATTAATTAAATATTAAAATATTTCTAAATTAATTTCATTTAAATTTTTCTAGATCTGCTGTACGGCTCTTGTAGCAACAGCACCTGCTGACAAACAACAGAAGAGAGACATTTTGCCAGGGGACCCGCGTTACGGCACCGACTATCATCTCAATCATCATCACGACAACGAGGTACAGACTGTAAAAGCCGCCGGCGATTACGTAGGTTTTGCAGTTCCAGAGGGCCGATCGCAACAGACAATCTCGTCCTACGGACTCCCGAACTATCAATCCGGCACGCCGTTGGGTGCTCTCGAATACTCGTCAAATGATGCCACCAAAACTTCCGCCACATTCAATCAAGTTCCGTCCACTTCTTATGGAATACCCGATACCCTTCAGGTAATCAGATAATTTACGATTTATTGAGAGACAGTTGAATAAAGTTAAATAGTTAATAACAAAGTTAAAATGCAATTGTAGATTTTTAGATTTGTTTGAGCCACTTATTTTTTTGTTGCAGAATATTAATAGAAATTACTATATCGGACCTATCGAGGAAAAAAGTCCCACAGTCAAGGTACATCAAATTATAAATTTAACATAAACTAACATTTTTTTTTTTTATTGTCATTGTTTAATTGTCAATATACAATTAATTAGCAATTTGAACACCGATTACCAACTACCATCCGTTGAAGCGCCCATCTCTTACGCTGCTGATGTTAAAGTGAGTATTACTCGAGCATAACTATAACAGGCTTCAATTAAAATAAATAAAGTAATAAATAATTTTACATTTTTATTTTAAATTTATGTTATACGTAGTTTTTTATTTTTATTTTTTTTTTAACACGAGGAACAGAACTCTTATCAAACTCCGGCGGTAAAGGTGATGTGTGTTTTAAAATTAAAATTTTATTCGTGTTATATAATTTCTTATACAATT